>VACF01001875.1:0-12467 GCA_006891605.1 Pleurozium schreberi | reverse complement strand
TACACTAATTGATTTAAAACAACCATAAGTTTTTACTCTTAATGAGTATTTTTACCAACTATAGGTATAAAGTTTTTCCAACTATAGTACTACTAGGATCCATGCACTCCGTAAAAATATTCATGAAGAGTAAAAAATTATAGCATTTCTAAAATAGTTAGTATGGGTAACACTATTTACAATCATTAATGTAGCTTTGTTTCACACTTTCACTCAACCAACTCAGACATTTGTTTCTTCTCTTTGATCACGTCCATGTTGTAGGGAAGTGCCCAAACTTTTAACCTTCATCTCCTAAATGTTTATGACTACATTTCACCCAAAAAAAACACTCCGAAATTGCCATTTCTAGTGCAAGGAACTTTAAAGGGGAAAAAAGAAATGTTCAAAAACACTATAATTTTGGCAAATTCAATTGTAAGATCTTGCAAAAGACATGTATGAGAATGTGTGGAAAAAAAATTTGTACACTATGACCATGTCTGGTGGCCTTCACAAGTATTCTCACACTTCAAAAATTGCCTTATAACTAATTAAGAAACTAGATTTTTCCAACATGTTTTGGACAAGTTGAATTATGTCAGTAACGCACATACATAAAATTATTTTTTCAAGATTTTTTAGTAAGTGGAATGAGAATTCATTTTAGAATTTTTTTTGTAAGAATTTTATGAAATACTCCCAACTAAGATGTGATTCCAAATTTTTTATAATTTTTATATTTCACTCCAAAAATATAAATACTTACATGCTTTTCTAAATTTTCACATTTTATAGAGATTTTTGGAGTAAAATATAAGAAAAGTAAAAATTCGAAGGCATATCTTAGTCAGTATTATTTATTTTAATGAAATTTCAAAATTTCAAAATTTTGTAAAATAATTCTTGTTCCACCTACTAAAAAATTTTGGAAAAAATTGACTTGTTTTAAAGGTTTTTTTAACTAATAAGTTTGATTAAATTACTAAAAAAATAAAAAATTATTTTAAAGTTTTTGGAAATTTACTTGTAGCACAACATATCCAAATTTTGTTTCAAAACACTAATTCCTCAATTAGCTATGGCAATATTTGTAAATATAGAAAACATTTTGAGAAGCACTGTAGATTGTAATTAATTAATTTTTAAAGTGAAAAAAAAAAATTATTTCTACTTTGCACAAGTTGGGTTTTAGACTTTGATTGTCCTTAATCCCTAAGAGGATAAGCCTTTCTAGGTGTGTTTTTCCTATAAAGAAAANTTATGAAGATAATACATTCTCTAACTAACATACTCTTATGAAGATAATACATTCTCTAACTAACATACTCTTATGAAGATAATACATTCTCTAACCTCTAAAAAAAAGTTTCACAAAATTACAATTAAATTTCACATGATCGGAACATGTCCCCAATTTTTTTTTTCTAGGACTTTAAATCTTTAGACATTAAAGACACAAGTTTTGAAGAAATCTTTCAAAAAACATTTGAAAGAGTTTGGTGTGACCACTTCATCATGTGTTTATGTAACTATCACCAAACAAGGAATTCAAGCATTCAAGACATTCTTTAGAGTCTTGCCATTGTAGCCAAGAATTGAAGTTCAACATCCTATCAAATGTCAAAATGTAATATTTTTAAACAATATCTTAAATCCCACTTTTGATTTTGCCATTAATTACATAATAAGGATCAATAAAGATTCTTTCAAAGAAGAAGAATATAGGGTAATTGCATGAAACACCGTGCGGTTTTTGTAGCATTTGGCATAGTACTCATGTTTATTTTGGGAGTACTGTAAAATCAGAAAAAAAAATTCAAAAAAATGTGAAAAATATGTTTGATGTATACACCTTTATGAAGAAGGTACCCTGTGAAGGAAAAGCGTGGGAAAATTCTCTAATTAGGAGAACTAGAAAAGTGCAAAATTTCATGAAAATAGGTGTTTTGATGTTTTAGTTTGTAATAAATAGGGTGAAGAATTTTTGAAGAAACGAAACATTGGCAATTTGGGAGAACTATATGATAAAGAGATTTCACCAAAAGAATGATCTTAAACCATCTTGAATGTTGAGAAGTGCGCGCGCAAGGGAGCCTTGTTCACAGGCATGTAGGGGGTATAAAATAATGTTTTTTAAAATTTCCTCTGGTAGATGCATGCATGCCTAGTGTGGGAATAGACCACAGAAATTTCAGCTCTAGATCATTAATTCTAGGTACTCCCCAGTACTAAAACCCCCTAAATTGCAAAGTGTGACAAATTAGCTAAATTTAAATATAAAATGATTTTTGAAAATTTCTGAAAAATAAGGAATTTGATTGCTATCAAGATAGACATCTCCAATGAAAATTTCAAGTTAATTGGATTCATTCTTCAAAAGTTATAATAGATAACAACTCCGTCAATTGAAATGTGACGCAAAATAATACTAGTCTTTCATGCAATCACCCTATATGTTGAATTAAATAACAAAGTTCTATATAATCTTTACTTATAACATTAGAATGCAATATTGATTCCAATTCTTAGATAATACAATCTTCTAGACAATCTTACAATGGCTAAAGAATGATAGGTGAACACACCTATTACCATCCACATAAACAATCCTAAAACCTTAAAGAATGCTAAAGGTTACACTTATTTTTCATAAAAAGATTAGTCTTCAAGTAGAAAATGCAATTGCACAAATATTTTCCAATGTAAAATATGCATTTTTTTAAATCTTCAAGGAATTGAATAGTAGGTTTCATGCAAAACTTTCCATGGGTAGAGGCCATAAACATTCCAAAAAAAATAGCTATGAATCAATTGAAAATTTAACTTTTTATCTTCATTCTCAATCTGGAAAAAAAAATGAGATTTTAAACAAAGATGGAGTCATCATAGTTTCGTAGAGTGCAAAATAAGATCTTGGACCAAATCCAATATGTTTTGCCCAAAGGACACTATAAAGGTGTGAGCCTAGAATCCTTGAATTTAGTTGTAAGTATATGCTCTACAGCTATTGAAGGTGACTATAACATATTCACACATGTAACATAGGCACCCTATAACCATCAAAGGTGCCTATGACACAAATACCTACAACATAAGTACCTTATAACCATGGAAGGTGTTGATAACATACCTATAATACAAGGCACTTAATTACAATACGGACACCATATAACTATGAAGGTTCTCAATAATATAGGTGCTTAAGCTCATAGACTCATGGGCTCAAAATCCTAGGCTCACATACAAGCAACACTTGTGTTATAGTGGCATTATTTCAAAAAATCATGTAAAATTATTGAACAAAAGATTCATAAAAATTCTTTTTAATGGTTGTTTACCCCTTATTTCTTGATAAAAGGCTTTCACCAACAAAAAGATTTTTGCAATTTTTGACAAGCTCTAATATTCTTGTGACTTTGGATTTTGTGAACTTTTATTTTGATGCTTTTCAGCTCCTAATCATTCTTTTATTGTGGTAAAAATTTGTTTTTATAATTCCAATAAGTATTGCAGAAGTTAGAAGGTTTCTTTGTTTTGGTAGCAAACTTGGGCAACCCGATCAATACAAAAAATCTGCCTTGGCATTTATTTATAAGTTTAGTTTGATTTGATTCATAGATGTATGTGTATATGGAAAACTTTGAATCCTTTATCTGATTAATAAAATGCATGAAAGTTACAACAAGTTTCAATTTGCTAGCAATCATGGCATTTTTTCATACAAATCGTATTTGAAGTTCTCATTTTGACCTCAATGTGTAATTGTTTCAAAAAAATAAATAAAAAATATGGTTTAGGTTGCCTTCCTATCACTTTCTCACCATTGGGAATGACACTTCTATTTTGTTTGTAGTTATTAGCAATTTTTGTGTGCCTTGTCAATTTGTTCAACCTCCTACTTTAAAAACCTAATCAAGAATGTGTGAAGCATTTATTGAAAAAAATCATCCTATCAATTCTCAATTTATTTCCTCAAGTTTTTTTTTATTCTTGGATGTAGGACGAACAAATTTTTTCTTAAAAGTTTGAACAATGAAACACAAACTATTTCCTAGAATAGGACTATGACAAAAAAAATTTAGTGAAGGGTGTCTTGGAACAATTTTAGGCTTGAAACAACCGCAAAAAAACAACTCTCGGGGCTATAAAAGAGATGAATGTGGGAGTGTGAAAATAGACCCAAAATCTGGCGTGAAATCAGCCTCTCTACTTGACGGTAACCCCTTGCAATGTGTTCCTCTAAACACTTGTTTAAAAAAAAAAAAAGACGAGATATGAGAGGGAAACTTGGATACCGAGTGACAAAGCTATTGCGAGCAGCGGCCTTCCAAACCAAAGCTTCAAAGGGCTATTGGCAAGTAACCTAACTTTTTCTGACAAAGCTCATACTCCGTGTTGATCGATCTTCTTCGCAGAGCAGAGCAGAGCGACCATTCATGTTTCGAAGCTTTTTATTACTGTGAAGGTCAAGGGAAGAAGAAAGAGATCCAACAGCAGTTCTCTTGAAGGATCTCGGAGGAAAAAACAAAACAAAACTCTCGTCGGTAGTTTTGATGGATTGCAATGTGGGGCAGCAGCAGCCCTGTTACTCGAGTTACATCAATCTGAGGAATGTTGGGCTGAACAGTAACGCCGTTTCGTGTGTGGTGCCGAGTACAGAGGAATTAGGGTACAACAAACCTGTGCTGCGACGTCGGAGTCAGACGTTTAACGTTTTGGGTTGTAAACATTTTCCGGAAGTGGAGGTTGAGAGGAAGGCGAATTGGTCCTGTGAATTTTGCGATGGAGCGAAGTTGATTGAACAGGCAGTTGGAAATGTCCAATAAATGACTCTGATCACTTTGTTCATTTTGATCTGCACGACAACACGAGTTGGGCTGGATACTAGAGAGCAGTTTTTTGTGCGAGAGTTTTTATCTAAGGCTCGTTGTTGTGGTCTCAATAATCATTGTTGGTGCCTAATTTTTGGTTATATGTTTCAAAGAGTGAAGAACTGCAACCATTTTTTTTAAAGATTGGCGTRCAGGAAGGGTCTTTTCATACTAGGTCCCTCGATTGTCTCCAATTAATTTTTAACCCTCTTAATATGAYTATGACTGCTTGGAAAACAGTCATATTGAAGGTCAAATAGTCTGCACTCGATGTAAGTGTGTGCTATAATCAATGCTAGTTTGGCAATTGTGCAAGATATTCCAGAATGTCAATGAAGAGAGGGTCAGACTAAGAGATCTGATTGTASAGTGAAACCGAAAACAGTGATGAAGAGGATATGAGAGGCTAAAAACTACRAATACAAGATCTGCAATGTGTGGGAGAGCTCCATCAAACCACGGAGCGCTTCAATTCATCCTAAATATAATGCTCTCATCAAATGAGATGSCCAAGTACATATCAACACTAGCTCTTCTATAACAAGAGCCTGACCACTAGTTACATGTCTACACAGCTCAAACTGTTACTCGAACAAAATTCTGCACCTGAATAGAGAGACGTGCTCACACAGCTAACTCGGGTTAACCAGGAATCGAGGTACCAAGGAGGCTGCATTACAAAAATAGAATATCAAATAGGAGGAGAATCACACCGTGTAGCCAGGATTCTTCTGCTGCTGGATATCGCCATAGCTGACAAGTTCAGCAATATCGGCAGCACTGCCCAGGAACAGAGGTAATCTCTGATGAATYTCAACGGGATTGATCTCCAAAATGCGTCGCTTGCCATCAGTTCCCTTGCCACCGCCCTGCTCCACCAGGTAGCTCAGCGGATTCGCCTCATACAGGAGGCGTAGATGAGATCTCGGATTCATTGCAATGCCACCRTACATGATGGTGCGATGCAAGTCCGCCACCAAGGAGCAGATGTAACGAGCTGAATACTGTTTCCGCGTCTGGCCCTTCCCTTGCCGCACTGTGTCGATGTACTTCCGCAGGCCGGACGGCCAGTCGAAGTAGCGAGCATCGTTGACAGAGTAGATCTGACCTGCAAAAGCAAGCGGCAGTTCACAACGATGAGCAGAAAGAAAGTCCTCGAACTGAGATTTTCAAGGCTTAAAATGACCAATTCGACTGATCATGTTGAGATAATCATAGTTCAAATAGAGCCACATTTTSTAGTGACCACAATCGGTGAAYAACATTGCATGYGTTATTCAGAACARAAACAAAAGAAAGTTTCGATCTGACATACTCAAAACTGCAAAGCGAAACATGAGTAAGCAATTTTGGAAAGTGATGAGACCTCTTTCAGGAATTCGGATGTCGTGGTGACTGTACACAAACTCGCCGATGGTGTAGTCCAAGGTGAACCCATGCAACCCTGACCCGACGGAGATGGCCATTATGGTAGCAGAGGAGTAGAGAGCATATCCAGCGGCGACCTGCCGCTCGCCCCGCTGCATTACATTAGCGAAYGCTTTCTCCTCCGTTGGCAAGTGGTCCGCCTCGGGTAATCGCCGGTAAATTCCGAAGATGGTACCAGTCGGGATGGAAGCGTCGATGTTGCGAGAGCCGTCCAGCGGGTCGAAGACTACGACGTAAGGGGCCTCGCCTAGCCAAATGGGCCTGTCGTCCTCTTCCGAGGCAATGGCGGACACTTTGCCGGAGCTTCGCAGAGCCGCCTTTATGATGTTATTCTGCCTGCCAGCAGGGTGTGCGCTACGTCAGATAACCGACCTCATTGCAAAATCGACGCCGCGAGAGTAGRTCATAGAAACCGCAAGAACGACGAGGAGGGGGACTTGATTGAGGATACGAARCTCTAATCTCCTGTGTCCACAAATGGCATAGCAAATCATGAGCTAAGATGCATGCAACAGTTTTGTGCAGCACAGGAATTATCGAACAGCGCGTAGATTCTCGAGGAAAAATATAAAATCCAAGGAACAATCGACGCCGCAAGTAGATCATTGGAGACGCAAGAACGGAGTGAGGAATTGCTTGATATAAGAGGAAACAAAACCCTAAACCCCTCTGTCTCCAGGAAGTCTGCAGAATTCTTGACCTCAGATCCAATGCAAAGACTGACGCAGCTCAATTCTACWGAAAATTACATCGATWTTCAAGAAGAAGCTCAAAACTCAAAGAAACATACAGAATTGCCACRACCAYCGAGAGAATTGCTTGATCTAAGAGGAAACGAAGCCTTGAACCYCTGTCTCCACAACAGCCTAGAAACCTACAGAAATCTKAAYCTCGRAAGCGATGCAAAAGAGTTACACACCACAATCATATCGAAATTCACAACCAACGCAGCGAAGTGYAAGCACCCACCGAAACGATGTCCAGTGGCTTAGGCGCATCCCGACCAACGCCATGCGCAGYATCCGCGCCCGAGAGCGTGGCCTGAAGCTCCGTGGGGGAAGCCAAGACGGACGCAATGTGCTTGCACGCGGCCTGAATGTGCGTCATGAGCACCACCAGATCCACATCCACATTCGACCCCTCGGTCCCCAGAAACGCAGTCATGGTSACCACCTCGTCCGCGTCTGTTCGCGTGACCACGGCCTGCGTCCGCAACGGCGGGCGAACGAACGCGGGCGGCGAGGACGGCGCTTGCTTCTTCGACTCCATAGCCGACTTTCGTCTCGGCGAGGGCGGAGTGAACCACGACACAGACTTCGCTTTCACGGGCTTCGCAACAATCGACTGCCGGAAAAATGACAACGACGACGACGACGGCGGCGATGGTGATGGCAACGGCGACGGCAATGGCGGCTTTCGGAACCCCAACACGCGCGCCACCATACTTGGCGATGGCGCCTTATTAGTGCCTTTCCTGCTCGAAGGAGCCTGCGGTGGTGTGTACAATTTGGCAGCAACGTCGGCCGGTTTGTTCTCCACCACTCGCGACCATCGAAAGGACAGCAGAGGCAGAACACAAATGCAGAAAAGGAACAAGTAGTTCATGAGATTGTCTTCGTCGTCGTGCTTGCCGTCCGATGGCGCATCCGAAAGCTCTCAATCCCACACGTCGCACAATCTCTCTCGCAAAAGGCGATCCCCTCATCCTCATCTCTTTACGAATTCCTCCATGACTCGAATTGCATTTGTTGCGTCCGTCCCGATCAAGACGACTGAGAGATGCAAGCTCGTCAGGAATTTTGTGGCGATGTCGCGGTGATGGTGGAAGATTTGCTGTAGGACGGCTGATTGTAAAACACGTTGTTTATTACAATGGTTTGACAACGGGAGTTTCTGAAAAAGTGACAATTGGCGTTTGTTTGAAATCTTCAATTGGGGCCGCCGGCTGTTCAGTTGAATTAGTAAGTTACCGATCTACGTAAGTTTTCCTGGCGTTAATTTGGTTGCGGCCAGAGTTCTTCGAATGTAATTAGAGCATCCCCACCAGTGAGTTCTCTTTCCCTAAACTTGGGACCTCAATCTAGTCAACCTTGACTTTATAGGGATAAGACCTCGCGAGTTCTGTAAACAAGCCTCTAAATAGGGAACTTGCCGTGAGCTTCACCGCATTCTGTATAATGTAGGGATACGGAACTTGCGATGAGACTGGTGCGAGGGAGTCAAAGCATTTGTATATGCATTCGAGGTCCTCTCCCTAAAGTTTACGGATACGGAACTAGCTGGTGGGGTTGCTCTTAGTGAAGATCTATCCATCTACACTGAATAGGGCCGCGTGAACTGACCCGTTGGGAAAACCCTGAAATTTTTTATTTTCCACGCTTGATAGAATTTGCAAATTTTGAATTCATATTTGCAATCAGAAGCTCCATATTAGGTAGGAGCTTTGCGGTTGGTTTAAGTCTAGGATTAGGATTTCTTAAGCCTAGATTAGTTTGTTTTTTTTTAATTTTACTTGCACCCTTGGAATTACTTGGAGTGACTGGCCAATCCTCCCCGACCACTAAATACGGGTATTAAGGGGACCCACACTAATTAATCAACATTTCACACTATATAAATATCTACTTTTGTTGTACATGCACAATTAGTGAAGTGTCTAGGGGCTATACATCATGTTTCAACATCTACAGTTTTCTACAACTAGTCCTCTTAAATGTTTGGTCCCCTTGACACCTCTATTCAGTGTACATACCTCTAAGTTGTTTGTTTGTTTGTTATGGTGAGATCTCCTAGATTTTGTTTGCATTTTAAAAAACCTTTGGACAAAGGAGTCTCCACACACACATCCAAGTGCTCCAAAAGTATATTTTGGACTTTGCCCTACACATAGAATTCACCGTTGAAAATATTGGCAACTCAAAAAGCTTGAAGTATTCAAGGAAAGATGAATTCCTCAACACCA
This sequence comes from Pleurozium schreberi, assembly GCA_006891605.1. NCBI lineage: Eukaryota > Viridiplantae > Streptophyta > Bryopsida > Hypnales > Hylocomiaceae > Pleurozium > Pleurozium schreberi. The sequence goes on along the minus strand of VACF01001875.1, from coordinate 3,224 downwards.
AATTTGCACCAGGTGTTTGACAATAATGATTGTGGGGATTCACAACATAGGGTGGTTGCATGGCCTCTTCGGTATTGTGCATCTTTGCTTATATGAAAAAGAGTACTTGCAAGTGCCAAGCATCTCTATTGAACATTGGTGGCACCCAATGCTCAATTTTGTTGGCATTTTTGTATATTTTTGGATGCAACATCACATTCAACAATCTTGCACAAATCTAATTTTCAACTCAATAAGAAATTATGAAGAATATGAGGTCTCCAAAAGGTTGTGAAAACGAATCATCTGCAAGGCCCTATGACATTATAGATTTTTATTTTATTTTTTAAACAAAAAATATAAAAAAATATAAAAAATATGAAAACATTCTTTTATTGAGAATCTGACGTGGCACTAGTAGTGGCCACGCCGGATTCATATATTTATTTTTTCATCATCAAAACGACCTTAGCATGCTATAACCAACAATAATTATCCAATAATGACATAAAAAACAAACCAATATCCTATATGCTCCATCAACATTAAATTATGATTGAAAAAATCATAATGCAAATAAAAAATCACAACAATCTTGTAAAGTGATGTGAGCGTTTATTTACCTACCCTTCGTAAATAGCTTAGCACAACCTAGTTTTGTTTCATTTATATTTTTTGTGCTATATAGGTATCTACTGCCTAGGCATTGTCCATTGTGCTCTCTAAGAAATGTATTTTTTTGTAGTGCCTACATGTATATAAACTTACTAAAGAGCCAAGAAAATCTAATCTGATTGTAGGAAATAATTTAAACAAGTGAATTAACTAGGTTGTTATGGTTTTTAAATGTAAGTGGTGATAGTCTAAATTTAGCAATCCCAAAATACATTAAACGTCATGCCATTTACAAATCTGACCTTCCTAGCAAAAGATATGGTCGGATGGAGTTTTCTCTTTGTTATAGACTTCATCCAACCTTTTATCCTAGCTCCTAATGTCAATTCAACTTGCAAGTTGGGCTATTCATTTAGGTTAGAAGCTACTTTCTAAGACCCGATTTTGGTCTTTGATGAATACTTACTCATGATTTTCATCTAACTTCTCACCCAATTTTCATCCTACTGTGGGTGATTGCAAGAAACACTTGTCGTATTGTGCATCACACTTTCAATGCGGAAGTTGTTTTGTGCGATAACTATTGCAAAAATGATTCAATGAGAACAAAATTTGGAATGAAGATTGCTATAGCACTCATGCACAAACATAGATTATTTCATTTTTTACAAAATTATTTTAGGAGGTCAAATTGATTTTGTTGATATGTCACACTTGCGGTTTAGGTGTTTTTTAGTACTATTGAGTAGCTTTTTTGGAGAGTTACATCGTCAAAATTGGCAAACAAGCTCTTTAAATAGAAATACAACTTTTTAGCAGAGGGATTTTCAAAAACTTATTGCAATTGTGTTTGGCATTGCTCTAAAGTGTACAACATTTCCAAGGAATTTGTGAATTATTACAAAAAAAATTCACTTGCTTCTAGGTCCATTACTTAGTGTTCTCAATTGGCAACAATGGACACTTTTAAATTTAACTTTCTACGTACATCCACTATTTTTTTTAAAATAAAAATGGCGCAGCCTCATTTTTGCTTGAAAATTGAAGACACTGGCCAAGGACAATATTCCAAGATATACGCTAGGAGTCACTAGTAGACACTCCAAATTTCATCTCTCTTACTTATCATAGTACTCACAGTACAAATAGTACTCAAATGACCAAAATAAAAAACGCAACAAATAATACAAGTGTTTCTTGCAATCACCCCTATAAATTTTTAGATTTTTGAGTCTTTTCTAAAGTTTAAAGTAAAATTGGACTTCTTTGGACTTCTTCTAAGAGATTCTAATTCTAAATTCTTCTTTTCATTAGCTTCCAAGGGCCTTACTTTAAGTTTTCCTTGATTTTATGTCTCAGTGCTACTWTTGGCAGTTTACCATTTTCARAATTTTTGCTTGTAGGAACTAACTCTAGCTTTCTAAAATACCAAAGCACKTACGATTTGGATCCTCAAACTTCATCCACTTTTTTTCCCTAACTTATAAGTTGAAACTAATTTTTGACTTCAATTTTGACTTTTGTTTTTTTTACCACTTTYTAACTACTTATTTTTGTTCCAAATCAATAGATTTAGCTAAATTTCATTCATTTTTAGTCTTCATTTGCCTRTAACTTCCTTGTTCTAACTCTGATTTTTATGTATTTTATGGAAACCTTAAGACTTTTGCTATACGATTCTAAATTCAAACTTGACCTAACACTTTGTCCTAATTGTCTAACCTCCTATCTTCTATCTAAGTCAATTATTGTTTATTCAAACTTCTAATGGTATAAATTGCTTCTCTTGAATTTCACCTAATCCTATTGTACTTCCAACTTTTCTTCCTAAATTGCATATCTCTCCTTCTAATTTCACTTCAATCTCAATTTCAATCCCTTCGCTCCTTCCTWCTACTTGTTTTGCATTTTAAAATTGACTATGGAGTTTTTAGACTTGCCTTTCCTTCCTACTTTTCCCTCTTTCTTTCTATGCTAATTCTATGCTATTCTATGCTAATGCTATATTACTTCTATATAATTTTTTCCTTAGTTTATTTTGCTTCCAAGTTTAATTTTTTTTTTCTTTTGGCCTCAAAAATTTAGAACCACTTGCCACGGTCCAAACCAAGACAAATTGTTCAATACTAGCACATGATTAAAGCTTTTAAAGTGCTAAACAAAATAAACAATTGGAACTAAATTTCTAAGTTTAGACAAACAAAATGTCTATTTGTAGTTTGGCTTCTAATCTTGCTTCTAAATATTTTTGAACTCCATCTGAGGCTACCTTGAGATTTTTGCCACTAAAAGTTTTGGACAATAAACTTGGGTTTCCAAACTTGTGATCCTAAACTTGTMTTTTGCAAACTAAACTTGATGAAGTGATGAACTATCCTAAACTTCAAACAATAGCAAAGGACAATATTTATTGGGAATTCTTAAGGAATCTAAAAGTTCAAAGTTTTAGAGAACTTCAAAATTCTACCAACTTCTAAAACAACTAAGTTCAACACTTYACCATCGTAGACAAACCAAGGAAAAAACATACAATGCTTTGGACAAGGAGTTAGTTTACAACATAACTTTGATGAAACAAAACAAGTTAGTACAAGTTGGCAAATAATACAAAACTTTGAATATACACACAC
>VACF01001874.1:0-203504 GCA_006891605.1 Pleurozium schreberi | reverse complement strand
TAAACTACCGCTACAGGATTCACCTTTTTGCAAGCAAAACTGCAAAGCGTCAATGACAATGTGACGCTGGAGCAAAACCCTAACCTACAAAGCAGATCACACAAACAACAAATTCGAAAAAAAGCGCAAAGCTGCAAGTGAGACGCAAAGCTCCAGACCCCTGGCGGAAGAGAAGCGTGACATCGTTGCTAATGGGCATGGGACCGTTCCCAGTTAAACTTGACGATGCGAGGAAATCACCTGCATTTAAGGTCCTGACAACATGGCCCCCATTTCCAGTCTTCTTCAATGCGTAGGCCAACCAACACAGCTCATCTCCCACTTTTCACAAAGGAACCCAACAAAGCACTTAAAGGAAGTCATTTTTGGCTCCTATTAGCTTATGTTCACCCTCCAATCACAATTTGTTGATTTTAGTTTGTGGCAAAGAGATGATGGCTCTAGTTTGGGCTTTTCCCATCCGGATGTCATGACGCATCATGACATGTTGGAGTCCGTCCCGAATGCTGACGGCGTGGATGAAGTCCGTCGACTGTGCACGGCGCGCGGACGTCCATTCCGTTGACTGGACAGCCCAACCGTCTCGTGGACGGGTAATGCGTCCGCGGGCTGTCGACGGCACGCAGACGACTGGCCGTTGCCTTGGACGGCCACTAAATCCGCGGACTGTTCATGTCGCTTGGACGGCGTAGACGGTAACTAGACGACCTAGACGTCGCCTGGACGGCCTGGACAACCTAGATGTTGCCTGGACGGTTGGACGTCGCCTAGAAGGCCTTCCGGCCGCTGCTATTCATAATGCGCCAACGGACAGGCCGTCCAGGCGATGGCCTGTACACAATATATAGAGGTTGCCGTCTAACTTTAGGATCACTTTTCCTTGTTGATCTTTGCTCTTATGACCTGGTTGGCACACAGCCATTGCACTAGAGTGAAGTCCAAGAAGACTGTGTGTGGGAGGAGCACTTGCTGTGAATTCAATAAGTGTTATTTTCCACATCACTTCCAAACAGAATACTAACTTGTTTTTTTGTGCAGCTTTTAGTTAAGAAGAACCAGCCGAAACAATGGGAGGGGGGAAGACGCAATGGGAATCCTGGTATACGCTACTACCCGATAACAAGGTTCAATGCAATTTTTGCCAGACAATGATTAGTTACCAACGAGATCGCTTGCTTTTCCATTTGGATTATAGACCAGATGATAGCCTCGCTGGAGTGAGAGGGTGCGATATAGCCAGCCTAGCTGTGAAAGCTATGTTTAAAAATTGCAGGGAAAATGTTCCTACGGACTCTGCGGACGAAGATGTGCGTGGTGTGGAAGTGACATCGCCGTCAACGGTTCCAGCAGAGGTGGTACATGGTCAACAACCGCCCACTGCTTCAGCCTCAGTTAATGAAGGCGGAGGAAATACCGTAGGCCACAGTTTCCAAGTCCGATCATCAAAGGCGCCTGGCCCTTCTTTGAACCAAAGTCGACCAATGAGGCAATAATCCGTACAAAAAGGGATGGACACATCCAATAAGACAAGAAATGGGCTAAGTTTTTCTATGAGGCAAATATACCATTCAATGTGGTGAGGCACCCCGCTTTTGTGGATGTAGTGAAATCAACATCCGAGTCTAGARTTCARTAYAAACCCCCAGCTTACCATGCCRTAYGCACRAAGCTCATGACATCAACAAAAGATGAAGTGGCTGCATTGATATCTGAGAAGACGAGGGGGCCAATCCACAAGTACGGTGTGACCATATGCTCCGATGGATGGGACAACRTCACGCATTGGCCGTTGATGAATGTCATGTTGGCATGCACGAGCGAAGAAATATTTTTGGAATCGGTCAACACGACAGGTGAATGCATAGACGCTGTTTATAAGGCTAGTCGTGTGAAGGATTACATTGAAGCGGTGGGGGGACAAAATGTGGTGCAAGTGTGCACGAACAATGTAGGAACCATACGTGCAGTTGGTGCTTTGTTGATTGAAGACCTCCCACACATATATTGGCAAGGTTGTTCTGCGCATGCACTAGACCTTCTACTTGAAGATTGGGGGAAGCAAGTTTGGGTAAAAAAAATGGTGAAGAAAGCAAGAAAAATCGTTAAATTCATTCGCGTGCATCACATACCACTCGCCATTTTCTGAAGGCATTCTCTAAATCTCATGTTGAAGATGCCCCTTGAGACTCATTTTACAACCATGTTTCTCATGATTGAGCGTCTGGTGAAGGTGAAGGAAGCCATGGAATCGACAGTCCACGATCCAAATTGGAAAGAGTTCAGGAGGAACTTTCCGGGTAATGAAGCAAAAAGAAAGGCAGACGCCGTTTGACGTAGGTTTTGAAAGGATGAGTTTTGGAGGAGATGTGCAAACTTTGTACACATAGTAGGGCCTGTGTTAGTCGCTCTTCAAAAGTTTGATGGGAAGCAGCCAGCCATGGGCAAAGCATGGATTGTGATGAAAAAGGTGGAAAAACATGTTTTGGCTTTGAGGCGTCGTCTTTTTTTATTGGATGTAGAGCATGCGGAACACGCTAAAGAGGCATTTTACAAGCGATGGGATATGATGAAGACCGATTTGCATTACGCAGCTGCTCTGCTCAATCCGTTCCTACTTGAAGAAATTGCGCTAATGGACGATAACGAGGCAAGAGAGGCCGTCCTAAAGGTACTACGCAAATTGACAGTTGGAGGGTTTGAATTCGCCGCCGCTTTGTCTGAGTACCAAGCATTTCAAGACTGCCGTGGCATTTTTGTTGGGCTTCCCGATGTAAATACTTTGAATCTGGAGCCGCATGAATGGTGGGATCTTCTTGGAGCCGGGGCTCGTACGCTTTCACCCATTGCAAAAAGGATCCTCGCACAAGTATGCTCCTCGTCATTGTGCGAGCGCAATTGGAGCATATATTCGTTTGTCCACAATAAGTCTCGCAACAGATTGGCCACTGAGCGCGCTGAGGAATTGGTTTACATTTATACCAATTCCCGGACTCTTTGAAAAAGAGGTGCAGCTGATCCAGCGAGGAGGTATACCGAAAACATGTTGTCAGAAGATTCCATGACAGACGAGTCAAATCACTCAGATGGTTTGGACCGCGGTTCGGTTCTATCAGGTATTAACAATGTTGACTCGGACAACAGTTCCGATGGCAATGACCATCCACCGTTTCCTCCATTGGGTCAAAGGCAAAAAAGGGGTCCTCTAATTGACAAGTCGGTATTTGATTTCGATGCCGCAGATAATGATGGAAACGATCATGGGGGCCATGAAGATGGAAATGGCCCCGAGGGAGATGAAGATGGAACTGACCACGGGGGAGACGAAGATGGAAATGAGCTTGAGGGAGACAAAGGAAGTCTACCAAGGGTGCTAAATACAACAAATGGTTGGTCAGGTGGTGGAAATCAAAACGAAGGGGTTGTAGCACCACCTTCAATACCGGTGCCGGGCCCAATCAATGAAGAAGTGGCTACCATAAGAGATGAACATGTTGTTTCGGAAGAAAAATTAGAACCGGATGAGGTGGTTGCAACACAAGTGTTACTTGCGAGTATCACTCGTGGAGAAGGTCCCCCCTTGGGGATGGCGGTGGAGGTTTGCCTACGACGTAACGGCACGGTCGGCCGTCGTCGACAACCGCCCGTTTCGGATGACCCATCAACCCAAAATTCTTCACAGCCCTTGTCTTCTAGAGTCCGCCCCAACCAAGCAACTCCATCCGTCGGGGAACGATTGGCCGCTCTTATGCCAACATTAAATATGTCAGGGAAAAGGAATGCCCTGTCGTCCTTGTTGAGCCTTGATGGCCTCGTACAACCGCCTCCACGTCCGCGCGATCGGTGGACACATCCATGCAAACAAGGCGCTAGCAATGAATTGGGAAATACAAGACCGCATAGAAGGCAAAGAAGTGAAGCAGCGCCAATCCAACCATTTGGGCGCGAAGCGCCAACAAGGCCTAGTCCAAATGGCATAGGATATGTAGTAGGGGGGCGACCACTTTGCACATTGAGTTCTATTGCACGTCAAGGGGCAAACAACCGTCACAATGCAGCCAACGAAAGTGGTAGCGCACCATCCAACCATGGTGATGACTCCATTGGTCTTAATATAGATGAAGATGGTGAGGTTCAAGGAGATAGTGATTACCGAGGGCCTCGCTGATGTCCTCCGCTTGGACCTCGTGACTAAGAAGCAACTACAGAAGAGGCTAATGCAAGAAGAGTGGCTCGCAGTTGTAGAAATGGAAGACATTGAGCGTATCTAGGAAAAAAAAGTCTTCATGTTTTCACATGTAATGGTATGTAAGGCTCTATACCTTGCATGTCAAATTTGGCATTAAATATATATTCTATCATTACTATGTTACTACCCATGAACCCTTTACTTTAAATTATCATTGGAAATACTAAATTACTAAGACAACATGGCCTCAATTCTTGAATGGAAAACCGGGGCATCCCCTCTGCAGGCTTGGATTTTTTTTGGACAACAAATTTTTTCCATGAGATCAACTCTATGCTGATAATATGTGTTCCAAATTTCAAGGTTATCTGAAGTACCCCCCAAAAGATATTTTAAATCTACCAACATGGGTCATTTACAAGACAGTTTCACTATTACCAATGTATATACACATATTGTTAGATTTCAAATGTCTTTTTGTGGACGAGGCTTTTGAAATTGAAAGTTCTTATCCATGTCATCCACGTGGACATGATCGCTTGGAAAATAATTCATGGCAATTATAGAAAATTTCAGTTCTTGGAAAGTTGGCAACAATGAAAGTTCAACCCTTTATATGTTGGTAAACTTTGATTATCTTTTTTTGGAGACATCTTCTGGCTTTAAAATTTAACACATATACTATACACTTCAAACCCTGAAATTGCCCAAAACAAATTCATCATGAAAAGCCATTGTGTTAGTCCTTCATGGCTGAACTTCAATCCACCGATAGGCCATAGCGAATTTTGCAATTCAAATCGTATCATTCATTGGTGTATTTGAATTGGAAGGTACAAGTTTTAGCCAAGACCATGTAGGACAAATCCACTCATTGGAATTATACTCAAATGGAGCAAAAAGGTTTGCATCTATTTATATCAAAAAGAAATTAGTACAAAATGCATTGAAGCTAAATGCCGGGACTATACTATTGTAATTAGTAAAAGCAAGTGCTAAGTATTATGGCTCTACGTCTACATTGACATTGTAAAAATTATACTAATATCTAATCTTCATTTCCAGCTTGTTGCTGTAGAAGTGCTTGCTCCTTGCGGGCCTCGCGATAGCAATTTCACAAGTGGTGTCCAAAACAAAGAGGTGTATACTAACACGCGGTGGCCTAACTACACGAGTTGGGGAGGTGGAAGTGCCAGGCTCTCCAATCACATGCATCCATTCGGGTGCCACCCACCAACGTTTTGCCTGAGCACTTTGCATCTAACTTGAACCCCTAAATTAATACAATGAATGTTTTTTTTCGTTTATGCGACTAGCCATTCCCCAATCGCACAGCCCAATCCACACGGTTCGTCCATCGTAGTTCGGAAAGTGAAGCATCACGTTTGCCGGCGTGATGTCGTTATGAAGGACCGAAGATTGTTGCGCTGCATCCACGATGCAAACTAATGCCCACACAAGCTCAGTGCGATTGCGACGATAAGCCATGAGTTGTTTGGCTTGTTGCATCGTTTGTGGGGTTGCATTGTACGCCAATTCTCCAATTTCCTCTGGATCTCGGTTTTGCTAATTCAAGGTGAACATGTTTCCCAATGTTCTTCCATTCTACCATTGAGAATAACATTCCATGGTCATGTCATTTATAGCAAAAAACTTTATGACCCCTAGATGATGACATGGACAAACCAAAGCCTTGATGGACAACTTCTCCTAAGACTTCTTCAAATTATCCACGTGCAGGGCCGTCTTGCCCGCCAATTCCATCGTCTCGGGAATGTGCCTTGAGTTATGGAGGCACACTTTACGCACCCTCGTCATTGAACCAGGCATCAACCTTCCGCTTTGAAGTACCACGGACATCCATTGAAAAAATAAGAGCGAGAAACAAACCAAGGAATTAGGGTTTCGTGATCACAAATGTGAATACTCCCCCCCTCTTCCTCAACCGAGCCTCCTTGCAAGCACCCGCGCTCCCAAGCAAGGACTGAAACCAATCCAGGGCAAGAGAGCACCGTCAGAGCAGGAGAAACGCGTGTAGAACTAATCCACGCATCTAAACATATATATCACCTAACAGGCCGTTGAGGGGACGCCCGAGCCGTCAACGAGACCGTCTGGGACTCCGAGGCCGTTAAGGGGACGTCCGAGACGTCGACGGGACCGTCGGGGATTCCGAGGCCGTCGAGGGGACGCACAGCCCGTCCTGGGAACATGGCCGCCGCCGAAGGGACCGTTAGGGAACTCGGAGGTCGTCAAGCGTCCGAGAGGCCATTGCGGCAGCTTGAAAACCGTCGAGTGGACCGTTGAAGGGACCGTTAGGTAGGGCATCCCAACCCATCGAGGAAGCCGCCAACGAGGTCGTTCTTGGACTTAATAGTTAGCTTCGTTTGACTGATATTCATTTATAATGTTTGCCAGTCTGGCTCATCTAAAGTTATGAAGCACTGTCTTTTTTTTAATTCCACAGGAAGTGCCAAAGTGGCGATACTTCATTTTAGTGTAGGGTTGTTGAAGGGATAGGGTTTAGGATTTAGGGTGTAGGGTTTAAAATTTCAGGGTTCTGAAATGGGGCATTTATGTTATTCCCATTTTAATAATTCCATTCTGAACCACTTAAACAATTTTACATTTTAACATTCCCATTTTGGACCACTTAAACAGTTCTACTTTTTAACGTTTTCATTTTGAACCATTTTAACTTTTTAACATTTCCATTTTAACTATCCTCTTTTTTAGCTCTGTACATTTTAGAGAGACGTGAAATTAGTGGCTTTTAACCATCCAAGCATTCCCAGTTCTTTTTTGTTCACATTATTATGGAACGTGAAATTAGTGGCCTTGAACCATCTAAACATTCCCATTTTTTTTTGGTTCACATTATTATGGAACGTGAAATTAGTGAACTTGAAGTCTTGAACCATCTAAACATTCCCATTTTTTTTTGTTCACATTATTATGGAACGTGAAATTAGTNTATTATGGAACGTGAAATTAGTGAACTTGAAGTCTTGAACCATCTAAACATTCCCATTTTTTTTTGTTCACATTATTATGGAACGTGAAATTAGTAGCCTTGAACCATCTAAACATTCCCATTTTAACATTCAGGTTCAGGACAACCTACCCATGGATGTCAACGGCCCGGATTTGTTCTGGACGTTTTGCCCAGCGTCATGGACGACCCGCTTTTGTTCTGGACGGCCTGCCCGGTGCCCTGGACGTCCCGGACTGGTTCTCAACGACCCTAGGCAGATCGTCTAGAAATTGGATAGGCCGTCCAGAATCAATCCGAGGCGTCAAGGACCTCGGACAAAGCCTCCACAACTAATTTCGTCCTTTGCGGCTTTGCAAGGTGCTTGAACACATGCATAATGTATTAAAAAGCTTAATTTTATAAAAAATTTGAAAAATACATCATGAATTAATATGTATGCACACATCCCTAAGGCGCATCCCTAAGGCACATAATCACTGTCTCCTTTCACCTCAGCCCCGCTACTATCACATCTAGTTCTAAAACGGTCGGCTTCATCGTCCGATGTGTCATCTGATGATGATTGTACAATTGTCACCCCGTCGTCTTCTGCTCCCTTATGTTTCTCTGATCTCTTGGATGGGCCCGTTGCCTTTTCCTTTTTTACTTCTAGTAACAGGTTCCCCACACCTTCTCCAAAATTAGGGACTGGTTTCATTTCTCCTTAAAAGAAATGCATCAAGTGGGGTTCCACCCACATTCTATTTTTTCACTGGAGACATTGCAGAGGGTTGCATCACGCTTTTATTTTTTGTTGTAGAAGGTTCTTTCACCAACGATTCCAATGCTTTTGGCCTTCCATGAACGATTATCTTCCTCGCGGTCACCGTTTGACTTGTTTGGACAGATTCCTTCGACACTATCATAGATTGTCGTGGTGGAAGTCGTACAACACCGGAACATCGTTGTAACATCGAAGCTAAGGTCTTGTCCCGGTCATCCTAGCTACCTGATGAGGCGCATTGAATAGGTTGCCGCAAACTGGGCACCTTTTCCGCGGACTTTAAAATTTGTTTGTCGAACTTTGAACTTCCAGAACCATCCAATGTTGTGCTCTTTGTTTTGAAAAGTGTAAGTGTTTCACCAACACCGGCGGCCCGTGGTGGTCTAGGGTGCAATCGTGTGAGTTTCTTGTCACGTACGCCATCAATTACAAGAAGGCAATGTCTTGACTCCATCACATTAGGCGCACCATTGAGATTGCCTTCCTGTGCTCTGATCAATCCATCATCTTCTTGTCCAGTACTTTTCCTCGCACCCACCGCTACTTCCGCGACGTTTGTGTTGTCTACATTCAGCGCAATTGTCTCCTCACATCCTACATCATCATTGCGTTGCTCATTTTCCTGCGCGCGCGGCGGTGCCATGTACGGAGTTCTCGGAATTGAAAGCACTTCATCCGCTTCATGAGATTCATTGTTATCTTTTGTCGGCCCACGCCGGTCCATCCTCTCCACGTAAGTATTTTCCTTGTTTGCGTGAATTACCTCACTACTGGGGCGCCGGCTTCTTTCTAGAAATGGCGCTATCGAAGGTAAATCTTCTCCCTATCCGCAGTCGTCCTCATCCGATGGATAGTCGTATATTTCTCTGCCATTGACTCCGAAGTCATCAATGCTCGGATGAGGACTACCGAGAATTTCGTCATCCGAATCGTACACATCGTCGTTTGTGGCATTTGTGGCATCATCATGATCTCCGGGCTCATCAGCCTTGTCTGCAGACCTTGGCTCATCAGACTCCTCTGATTCCCCGTTCTTCTTGTACCACACTTTTTCATCCTTTTCTTTTGACGGGGCTATGACTTTGGCATTGGTGTAGATGTACACCAAATCTGCCGCTCTTGAGGGCTGCAACTTGTTGCGAGATTTGTTGTGAACAAAATAATAACTACTCCAATTGCATTCACATGCCGACGATGACACCTGTTGAGCCAATATCCTTTTTGCAATGGGGGCAATAAGCTTTCCACATGCGCCTTCAAAATCCCACCAAGCATGTACCAAAAATTTAGAGTCACTCGGGTCCAACATGTTGTGGAACAGAGGTTTCTTAAGGCGGAAAGCTACAAATTCCTTGACCACTTGCGGTAACGTTTCACACAAACATATTTTCATCAAAACCCGCTTGCATGCTGCTGTCGCCTCTAGATCGTCTGCTAACGCCTTATCCTTGAGAGGATAGGGATTCAAAAGAGCTCCTGCATAATGCAGATCCATGTTGATCATTTTGCGTCGTGCATGAAATGCTTCGACCAGTGGCGGGGTTTTATGTTGGCTCCGCCGGAAGGGGCCGGTTGCTATCTTGAGGACGTGTTCTTTTATGGTCCGCATAATTACCAACACCTTCCCCATACACGGCGTTTTTGCATCTAAATCACGTAGACCATGCATGACGGGCGACATCAAGTCCACAAAATTCGTACAACGTCTCTAGAAACGGCTACTTATAATAGCCTTGTGTACGTTTCGAGATAAAGACTGAGGTCCTATGGTTTTATTCTTCTTGTTCCGTAGGACTCTAACGTACTCATCCCATTGTACGTCCACCACACTGTATTGCAATGTCGCTTTAACTTTGATCAAACGCTCAATCATAATCAAAATAGATGCAAACCTTGTTTCTCCCGGCATGAGCAAGCTATGATTCTTGTTCATCTTTGCGTGCTCTCGGTAAATAGCAAGTGGCATGTGCCTTGTCTTGAAAAATGTCAGAATTTTTTTGACTTCCTCCACCAATTTCACTATCGATGGTTGTGCACTCCAATCTTTTAACAACAAGTTCAGAGCGTGCACCACGCAGCCTTGGAAAAAAATATGTGGATATTTACTTGATACCAAATTCCAGGATGCAGGGTTCACGGGAGCATTATTTGCGATCACCAACACCACATTGCGAGGGCCCATTTTCTCCAAGACTTTGACCAAATAGACAGCATTCTTTTCTACCCCAGAAGTGTCCGCCAACCCCAAAAATTGCTCACCCGCGGAAGATATGAGCATAACATGTATCAATGGCCGGTTTGTAACAGAGCTCCATCCATCTATAGACAATGTCGCTCTAAACTTTCTAATGCTGTCTTCCGTCCGTCGATTCAAGATTGCCTCAATGTCTCTTTTTGATTCGTCAAGCAACTTGTTGCATAGATTGTGATACGATGGTGGAGAATATGGCTTATTGTACTCTGCTGTTCTCTTCACCGCTTCTTTGAATGCTAGGTTTTTAGCTATGAAGAATGGTATGTTTGCAGCATAGAAAAAGTGAGCCCACAGTGCATTAAATTTTCGTTTATTGGCTTCATTGAAACCATCCACTAGTCTACTTTGTCTGGGAGGCCTACTGCTTGATGTCCTTGGAGTTTCATGATCTCCAGATACTTCGGTATTTGTATTCCCTTCCGAACTCGCACCACCAAATTCTTTAGGGACTGTGCAAAAGTCTCCTTTGGTAGAACATGGCGTGCCCTCTGTGTAGACACACTGTTCTCCACAATAGGTGTACTACTACCATCCACATTGTCAAAGCCATACCTCCGTGGGAATTTTCCTTTACAGTCGACAAAAAGAGTTCAAACTTTCGATGTCAAGTTCGGACAAAGGCTAACTCTTTTATCTCGAAAACCAGATGTACCCTCATAACCAAGGTGGCTCAACATACGGCTAACCTTCTTCGCAAATACAGACTTACAAACCTTGCACTGACCTTTGCCATTCGACGGGACACTATACCATGCAAACCCATCCTTGCTCATTGTTTGAAATTATTGTTGCACTTCTACGATTAAATTTAGAGAGTCAAATTTCAATGAATCATATGAGAATGTCACAAATATAATGTCAAAGCCTTGCAAAGCAAAGCCCCCCTGTCCACCAAACTATGCATTACCAAGCAAAGGAGACAAAATATTGTGGCTCCTAGCCCTTGGAAATCTTAGCGTTTGGTTTTTCAAAACTGCTTGCAAATGAGGAATTCGAAAGCACTTATACTTTGCACGTCAAGGGACCAGCAGTGACCGTTGTAGAGGACAAAAACAAAAAAAATTCATGCCCAACGGGCGAACGAACAGACAGACGGATGTGCGGACGATTTGGCGGACGGACGTGTGGACGGGGGGAAGGACGGCCGGACATCCGGACGACACGACGGGCTGGCGGATGGGTCGTCGGGCCGACTGCCGGATTCAGTGGCGGACGACGCGTGCCGCGGACGGACTCGCGGATGGCCTGGCGGACAGGCTCGCAAACAGGCTGTCGGGCGCATGGGCCAACAAGCGGACTGGCAAACAGGCCTTCGAGCGAATGGAAGGGCCGAATGGGTAACAAAATTGGAAATTTAAATTATTTTGACAAAATTTTACAAAAAAAAAAATTTTGGACAAATAAAACCGTAGGATCTTGTATGAAAATACTTTGGAAAGATTTGGTAAACATTTCAGAGTTTTTCACCATGTGGATTGCAAGATATCTGCGTTTAAAGTGACAAAAATCCTTTTTAGAGCCCTGCGAAAATCCGGGCAGCTGCACTTCAGAAGGCTACATTTGTATGAGAAAATGTCCAAAATGGTTGTTTGTCTTTGGATTCATTCTTTAGGTCAAGTTGGCAACACTCTTGAAAATTTTCAATTTATTTGGAATTGTACAACATGTAGGAAAAAAATAGTAAGTAGAAAGAAGTAGAGAATGATTCAAAATACTAAATTGTTAACAATTTATTTATGAAATTGAAAATTGCCAATCCCAATGGTTGAAATTTTTTAATAAACAATCTACACCAAACATTTTGATTTTTTTTCAAAATAATTGAAAAAAATGAGTTAAAATAAACGACTTCAAAGTTTATTTTAGTGTAGAGATTCCATGATTGCCCGCAAACAAAAATTCTTTATAACTTTTGACTCGTTGATCAAAATGGAGTAATTCGTAGCTTCTCATGTACTTATAGTAGTAAATAATCATTTTCGAATTTTTAATTCTGAAAAAAGTCATTTTTTCATACCTGCCCGGACTGCCCGCCAACCACTGAAAATCACATATCATGCAATAACTTTTTAATAATGTAATCAAATCTTATGAAAATTATTGGGCCTTAAAGCTATCCCTTGGACACATGTTGTATAAAAATTTCAAAGAAAAATAATAAAAACTCCATCCGTAGTGAGCTGCCCAAAATCGTTATGTTGCCAAAAAACGCAATTTGGTCCTTTAGGGGTCAAGGACAATGCAAGCATCCTCCAAGAAAAATAAAATATATGATGTATTTCTAAATGCAATTTTCACAGGGTAACAGAAAAAATTGTTGGACCAGGTCAAGAAATTGAAAAGTTATAGAATTCTCCACCTTGCAAAAGAAATGGCAGTCTTGAATTGATTTTGAGTGAAAAATGGCATTGATAATTTTATATCATAAATCACTATAAATGTTACAAAAATCATTGTCATCAAACGAAAAAGGAAAAAAATTTATAGGTATATATATATGCAAAAAAAATCCCCAATGATTTGTTTTTCCCACAACAGTTTTTGGAAGTCCATTTTCAGTATTGTTAGTCATAAACTATGACCCTCGAGTTTCATATTCTCTCCACACAAAATGGTAAAGTACATGGCGTTACTTCATGAAAATTAAAAGTAATATGCTACACGGATTTTAAACAATTTGAGGGTTATTAGAGAGAACGGGGAATTCACTTTAGGAACTACTCTTTATTTGTTGTATATTTTAATTATTACAGATTATTTTTTTCTACACCCTAAACCGAACTACCAAATTGCCAGTTTATGCATTTCATTTTATGTAATATATCCATATGATGCAAAATTGATGTTCTTCAAATAATAAAGTATCCTTAACCGCATTATTATGAACTAATTGTTTTCATTTGATTTAGTAGGCATGAAGGTAGAAAGCCTTCCACACAAATTTTAATAATATTGTTATCTCATATTAATGATATTATTTTGCGTTGGGATTTAGGGTTAAAATAGAAACAAAAATCATCCACAGTTTTGAAAAAATTATTAGAATGACGTGAAGCAAACCTTCACACTGAGAATAATGAGTACCATTCATCCAAAAATATAAATGCGAATATTTCAAATTGGGTTCATGGTAGATTAGTACTTTGTTCAATCAATTCAATGAAATATGCTCATGATCAAAGTATCAAATAAATCACAAATTAAATGTTTCGAGAGTTTTTATCTAAGAAAACAATTTTAGTAAACTTGCTTGAACATGCCCTTACAAGTTTTTAAGAATTACCACCATTTTTTATTAATTTCAAGTGCTTGGCAAATTTGCCCAAAAATTCGGAAGTCCTTCAGAGAAGAAAAATTGATGCAAAAGGCCTTTGAAATCCTCAATCTTTTCTCATTTGTGACAGTTTGTTTAGTAAGTCCTATGATTACAAAGGGTTTGCAAAAATGAGGACGGGGAGAGTGTGCAAAGCCGGCTCCATTTTATTTTGAAGTTTGGATTTTTTTTTAACCCTAAACCCTAAACCCTAAACCCTAAACCCTCAGTCTAGTTTTCATTTTGATTTATTTAAAAGGTTGTAACTTGAATTGTTCCTTTTAATATTGTAATTCAAGAAAAATAAAAGAGTTGTTATGAGGGGCATGTACTCTTGACTCTTATTCTTTTTAAATAGCGTGACTTGAATTATAGGCTATTTAAATTAATTTTTCCAAAGACTAGGTGGTAATGTGCTAAAACTTACCATTTTGGCTTGGGTGTCCCTCCCACCCACCCTTCTATTTCTTTTAATTTCTTTGTAGAATAGTAGAGGCATTTTACTACAAAAGTTTGGATATAAATTGACTTGACATGTTCCTTTTAATCCATGTGTTGTTGTTTTATTCAAAACCAACCATGGCAAGGACTTTACTTTTTAGAGAAGGTGAAAAGCCTTTCTAATTATTGGTCCTAGTTTTAATCATAGGGTTATGATTTAAACTTGCATAAAGTATGGTACAAGTTCTATTGACGAGACTTGTTTTTTTTTTGTTTTTTTTTAAATCCATTGGTTGCCATTGATTTATTTAAACTAACCATGTTAGGGACTTCACATGGGAGTAGTATTAAAAATGATGGCTCCTTAATTAGTCATGAGCGATGATGAATTGTCTATGTGGGAACCTTCTCGGGCAAGTTCGTTTGACTTGACCTAAATTTTCCCCATCATTTTGCTTGGAGACCAAGGCACATTTGGCCATGGTTGGATGCTTGTAGTATAAATATTTGGCCAAAATCATTGTTGATCTTTTTCACTCTGCGTTAGGCGCTACTCTCTACAAGAGATTTAGAAGCGATTTAGTTGTTACGGGTGTTTGTAGATCACATACGGCATCTTCACAAGTGCCTTTGATTTGACAATTTGTTAGACTATGATGTGTTGGCCAAGTTATTGTGTGAGGTTTTTCAACCCTTGGCTTGGCAATTTGGGAGACTATGAGGGGGTTTCCATGTTACTATGTGAGGTTTGAGCTGTACTTAGTGCTTTTTCTTTTGTGATTGCTATAACACGCTGCTGTGAGCTGTAGACACCTGACATGCGCATTCTAATTGACTACGTGTTTGTTGGATTGTATGGGTGCAGGTGAGGTTTACAGCCTCTTGAGTTGATTCACTAATTTGCAGCTCAGTCCAAGTTCATGGCAACCTCTTTTCTCTCTTTTTGGGTTCTAAATCWTATTGCTTTTGCAAGWTTRAGTTTATAGCATGATTTGTTGTTAATTAGTTTCAAGTTACTTGACATCTTYATTTGTTGAAATCATTCCATACATTGATCTTGATGTGATCTAATTTGGTTTGTTGTAAACATTTCTTTGCAAAAGTTTACTAAAAAGCGTAAAAAACGTTGTGATGGCTTTGTTGATTTGAGAGCTTGACTTGAGAGATGTCTATCTTGTCAATAAGATTTTGGTTTGCTAGAAACACTTCTTTTTAGTAGTTTACTAAGAAGTGTGAAAGAGATCGTGAGGACTCTATTGATTTGATGGCGTAACCTGAGAGGTTTCTATCTTGTTGATTAGATTTGGTTTATTGCAAAATATTTCTTTGCCAAAGTTTACAAAGAAGTGGTGAAGATGACTTGATAGGATTTGTTATTTGATGGCTTGTCCAAAGCAGGTTCTATCTTGTCAAATAGTTTTTGGAAATTATAAGTCTTGTTAAGTTTATGATTGTCTTAAAATGGATAGGAAGAGCATTGTATAGGGATGTCCCTCCCACCCACCCGGGTTACCTAATCTATCCGAATGTGGCCCATCATTCGTCCGGACGACACCACTGTTGTCCGCCAAGCAGCCCGCCTGCTAGGCAGTCTACTCCTCCGTCCGCCCGACTCCGCCTGGACCACCTGTCCGCCAGTCAGCCCTTCCACCTGTGTGAGTCGACCGCCCGTCCGTCGGTCGCGTGGACAGACCGCGTGGCAGTCTCCCGGTCTGCTGTCTGTCGCTGTCTCGTCCGATGGCGCGGTCGGTCGCTGCTGTTCGTACGATCTGATCGTCCGCCTTGCTGTGGTCTGTGTGATGCGGACGGAACATGTCTGCTTCAATTCGTACAAGGTGGACGATATAAAAGAATGGGCGGACGGCTCATTCGGGCACAATCGTTTCCCTTCTGAAGTGAGTAATCCAGTGCCTTTGGGTATCTGTGCGCCCCTTTCAGCTTGGTGTGTAAACGTTTTTCACTTGTTTTTTCATGGTGTTTAATTATTTTGGTGTTGCATACGGAAACGGCTAACATTACAAATCCATTGCATTTCTTGGAACACTTCTTTCAATTGTATTGCGGTCATCATGCCTAAAGGATCACCATCGCAAGGAAGTAAAAATGGGAAGTTGCAAGACATGAATTGGGAAGATTGGAAAAATCCCCTATGTGTTGCTGAACCTAGATGGGAAGATGAACTAAAGAAAGTTTGGGATTGCACAACATGTAAGAAATATGTGAAAATGACGCACCTTTCTAAATTGTGGTTAGGAAAACGTGCTGAGGTGCAAGTTTGCCGATAGAAATCAAAGGACAAATGTCCACGTGCATGAGCCAACGTTTTATACATCGATATGAGGAAATAACATCCGTATCAGGGTTACTAGTCTCCAAACCAAATGTCATGAACTATTCAAACATGGCCATGATTTGGGCGGAGATTGTACTTCACAAAGATGTAGATTGGCGCATGGTTGCAGGATGCAATGTGAAGAACCTCGCACGTGAATAAGGAATGATTGATACTAATTGGACTGGCGTAAGGGACTGTATGCCAGAATGGTCCAATCGAGGCTACAGAGAATTTCCTTCGGTTGTGTTGCCAAATGCCGAAGATGAATGGAGTGATGACAACGATGTTCGTGATGATTCAACACCCGTGACATTTAGAGAGAGACATGAATGTAAAGAAGCTCGACACGACATTGAGTTTGACTAGTAAGTCCAAGAGGCAATGCGTAGAAGCTTAGAAGATTGCGGTTGGCATCACGGGCACGTTGGATCCTACAAATGAAATCGTGGTATACAAAGTCCAGGTGATGGGCGAAATGGTATTGAATACAACTCAAACCCTAGAGTTAATTCTCACGGAAGAGAGGACAATGAAGCATTCACGCAGTATGGTGGTTCTAATCTAGGAAGCTCTCAATATTATTCGGGATACACTGGACATTGTTCCTATGGATATGAAGGAAGGTCTCATCACGAAGGTTCAAGTAAAGGTGAATCTGAAGAGCATGCCTCAATCCCTCCACCTACTTTTGAAGGTACTTATTACAACCCTTATCCACATGGAAGTGCGCAAAGCGGACACGGAGAGAWTTGCGGCGGCGGACCATATATTGGATTATTAAGGTCGAATGCTGCAGATTCTAAAGAAGAAGATGCCTCTGACTCCGATTCAAAATAAGTGAATTGTAGTGTTTTTGACTTATTGTACATATTGAAGAATATTAGAATAAATTACGTAGAGTTTACTGTTGCAAACTAAATTTGTCTATATACATATGAAATATTGTCATAGCACAACCATATCAGCAAGTGATACTGACTTGTATTTGAATATGTATTTAAGTGCAAGCGACACAGAACATTGTGGGTCTACTTTTTACTTTGTCATGTGGAAGCATAATTTTCTATATTACTATGATGACTAATTAACTACAAATATGTTATAGGGTGATTGCACTAAACACTTGTACTATTTTGCGCCCCACGTTGCGTGTGGACTGTGGAAGTTGTTTTTGTCTCTACCTTTTGTAAAAATGCTAAGAAGAGCAAGAAATTTGGAAGTCAGCTTTCAGATGGTATAGAAAATAAACATGAATTTGGACAAATTTTAATAAAATTACTTAAGTGACCAAAATTTCACCCTCTACAAAACAAAGAGGTCTAAGCATGAAAGTTACCAACAATAGTTTTGTTTTTCAATTATGGTAACTAATCTTGATTACTTTAATCTATTACATGATTGATATAATTTGATTTCCACCTTTGGCTTTAGAGAATTGCAATAATTTGATTTTTCAACTTAAATTATCGAAAAAGTACAACATGAATGCAAAATGTACTTTTACACTAACAAAAAATATTTGTAGTTTATGCATCAATTATATGAAAGGATGAATTTGGTTTCATAGTTTAATTTGACATTGAGGTTTATGGTTTGGCATTCTTGAGTGATTAAAAAAAAAAAAGTTTAAGTTTTTCACATGAAGTTTGATTGTATCTGGCAAGTCTACAAAAAATTTGAAATCATTAGGATCTAAACCGCCACTCCGCAGATTCCGTCCGCCACTCAGAGCGTCCATCAGTTGGATCGGACATCTTGTAAAGTCCGCCAGATCCATTGGACGGACAGCAGTCCACAGTAACCCACTTGTCCACCCTTCCACCCGTCCGCCCGATCCTAAACTCTGAAGTCCATCCGTCGGCCCATCGGCCTGTTCGGTCGTCCGACCATCGGATCGGCGGCCAGTGCGCTTCGTGTTGGCCATCCGATCGGTCGTGCTCGACAGCGACCGTCCGATGGGTTGGACGGGTACCCGTTCGCCTGACCTATACCGTCGGATCAGGCTGCCCGGGGATTGTCCACCTCGTTTAGGCCGTTTGATCTGGCGGACTGCCTGAGAGCGTCCGCCAGGGATAAAAGAGACGGACGGTCCATCCGCCCCTCACTTTTATCTTCCCTCTTGTTCTTGCAAGTGTTGAGCGGAGAGCTTGGTGGTTTATCCTCCATTGGCTCCTCTCATCGGAAAAGAGAGAGTCCATTTTTCTAGGGCCCTAATTATTGTTTTTTTTATAAAATTCTTGGCACATACGAGAATTTGCTTGGAGAGTATTATACAAGTAATACAACTTTCATATCAACATCGTCAGTAAGTGCTACGAAGAGTTCAAGACAATGCCAAGAGCAAAGAAGGCCGCGAAGGGGAAAAACGTGAGTGGGCCAAGCATTAAAACAGCAAGGGAGATTCCATTAGACGCATGCAAAGCATTTCTCACGGCCTTCATTGACAAATTTTATGAAGCTGAAACAATGGTGTCACTTGACGCTAAATATGTAAGGTATCAAGAGGAGTGTCCGCAGAAGTTTAAGATGGACATGATGCAGAAGATGTTGGATGCTTTACATGTTTCCGAATGGCACACTAGAAGAAAAACATGTCGGAGTCAACAAAAAATGTCATCTGAAAGTTGTTTAGAGCGTGTGGAATGCGTTGGTAACAGGGTTTTCAACAAATTTCGGATGACGTTTTTTGTTGGTTCCAACATGCTTTTCTTCTAGTGGCATCGGGAGACCGATAAAAGGGTCTTCACCAAGTTCATGGAGAATAGGGTGCACGACGCTTTGTAGAACGCGAACGTTATTTTAACGAAATATGGCAGTGTACACCGTGCAAATGACCAGGCTTTTAAAGAACTCATTCTCAAAGTTGACTTGTTTGTCGGCCGTTGTAAACCTTTTGCAAAAAGGCGTAATCGACGAGGATCCATGGGTTGGTGGAATAGCGAGGAGGGAGTTGCAGAAATGAATAGGGGCAAGCGTCATCTCATAGCGCTTCCAGAGACCGCTCAAGTGATACCACAAGATGAAAAAATCATGAAGGGAGGGTATGCCACAATTTGGAGGGTTCGAATCAAAGGATGTCCCGGAATAGCTTTGTCATGGGAGTTTGCTGCCAAATTATCGAACCACCACCGTCCACAGCCTCAACTTGCAAAATTGGAACACTTGAACGAGTCTATGGCAGTGCGGATTTCACATGATGGAGTGATACGATTCTTCGCAGAGCATGCTAGGCAAAATGAAGGATATTCGTTTTGGTGGAACGGTGGAATACTGCGGCAAATGCTAAACATGGATCATAATTATCCGAACAACATATTCATTCGGGTACATTATGATAAAAACATTTTGGTGGAAGAAGAAGCCGCCGCTTACCATCCGCAACGTTTTAAGAAGAAGTGTAAGGAGCTTGCATGGGCGTTGCTTCACATTATGCACGCTGTGCACATAGCTGGACATTTGCACAATGACATTTTGTTGGACAACATTATATTTCATTTTCTAGCAGATGAATCTCTTGTGTGCATTAGAGTGTGTGATTGGGGCATGACAAGCTTAGCTGCTGAACCACCTAAATCTTTGTATACATTCACTTTTGCAAGCAATATGAATGAAGCTTTGAGGAAGAGGTGGTGGATGGCACCAAGTATTGCGTATTTGCACCGTAGAGATGCAGATGTGGAAATCATTCCACATTTATCACGCAAATCAGAGAAATATGCGGTTGGTAAGATAGCTCAAGCTATCAATAAAGGTTGCATGTCAGAGGAGTACTACAAAATGCATCGCGAAACACCGAACATCACGAAGTTAAGTCACACCAACTTTGCTGGCATATTTGAGTCTTACTTGCGTCGCCTATACCTGAAAGGTGACGGTTTTCGTGGTGGATTTTCCCACATCATCAATCGGTTTAGTACAACTCACAGATGGTCCATCTTGGATGAACACTTTCGACATGCGTATGAGTAATTGAGGTTTTTTTGTAGAGAACTATAGATATTTAATTATAAAAATCTAAAAATATTAGGCACTTGAGGAGTGGCATTGTACTTGTATGTAATATGAAATACGTATTACTTACGCCTCGCCAATGTATGCACGTTCATTTAATATATTACGAGTATGTTTTGAATTGTTGAGTATTTGTGCATTGCAAATGATTTATTTTTTTATGATATAAGTTCCCTGCCTATTCATGTATTTCATTACCTGCAAGCCAAGACGTTCKCTGGACCGGCTTTTCACTCTTCACCGGTTTTTGATAATGTTGTAACTTGTAAAAGCCGGGAGTACACAGCATGGAATGTTTCCAAAACATAACATGGATAATTGGATATACTATGCATTTTTTTTTCAATAGCCCAAAATTAAAATAAAATACATGAAGTAAACAAAAGCACTTACTTGCCTTAAAAATTCACAATAATTTCATTTCTCCTTCTAAATTATTGATGAAACAAAATATAAATAGAAAATGCGTTTGTGCAAATGTACAATAGCAAAAAATAGGAAAAATTTGTGGAAACTTGTCTAACTATATTTTTGGACTTTGACCCTTTAGAAATTAGAACTTGAGATTTTTCCTTTATTCATTTTAAATTTATTCTTTAATATGATCAAAATTTTAGTTGAGAATGTGTGAAAAAAGGATGAACACCAGAACACGTAGTTTTCATTCACTACGAAATTGCTGGGGTTGAGTACGTTTACGATTTAAGGCAAATCTAAATTACTAGTAGCTATAAGCTATAATTCAAATACACTAATCGGTTGAGGCTTACATTGTTCGAGTAAGACATGTAAACCTTGAAGAAATTTCTTTTTCTTGAAATTATGGAAAATTCTATCACAAGTAAATCTCACAAGTTATTTTTGGTAGGGGATACATTGATTGACCTAAATCTAATATTGTCCCAAACTTCTCCATAACAACTCCACATGGAATGGATCAAAGRTTTTCATGAAGGCACAAACCTAAATATGTAGAGAAAAAAAGAAAAAAAATAGATTTTTTATGACATGATAATGTTTGCAATCTAAAATGTCCACGTTCCACTATTTTCATGAGATTTTGGACAAATGTAGTTTACCTAGATGGCTAGTACAATGAAAATTCTAGGCTTTTCCTTCTCAAGCAAGGTACCTTCTTTTTAAAAGTGTATATATTTAACATCTTTTTAATATTTTTTTTAAATTTCTTTTTAAATCATACAATACTCCTGCAAAATCATGAGTACCATAGCCAAATTGTCCAGAAAACGGCAAGGGTTTCTTGCCACTACGGCACTACCCTTTTGTAATTTTTTGCGAACAATACACAAAAATATGGTTTAATTGAATGAAGCCCCTTAATGGCTTAATACTTTGTTAATGGCGAATGAATTAAATTCATTCGCCTTCAAAAGAAAGCAAGAAACCAATATCAGTCCATGGAGAAAGGTTCCTCTTCCTTTACTTTCAAGTCCTAAAAGATGTGAGCCATTGTAGAATGGTCAAACATCATGACTGCACTAAATTTACCCGTGGAAAATCCGTAATGGAAATTGTGTTCAGACCGCAATCTTATATATGTTTTTATTATAMATCTGCACTGTATGTCACTTTGAGAAATTTCTATTTCTTTTGTGATAAATTGTAATTGTTATCATTTTCATTGCAAAAATTAAACATAAATGAGAAAAAATAACATGAACAATCCAAATTATTTCAATTTTTTCCAAAAAGGGGAAATACCAAAGGGAATTAGTGGCACAAAAATTCAATTTCATATTTTAATTTTTTAAATCGTAAACAACCACAACAAAGACCACTAAGTCAAATTCGATTATGAAACCAAATTTACGCTTTTATACGGATGGGTGGACGGGCGAACGACCGCGCGGATAGGCTGACAATCTGGCGGACAACTGCGCGGAGAGGTGGACAACTTGGCGGACGGGGGCAGGCGGACCGTGGACGGACTCGGCGACGCGGACAGTCCGACGGCCACGCGGATGGCCTGTACGAATGTCACGACACGTTTGGAGGGCGTGGCATCGAGCAGAGCTGGAAGCCCAAATGGCACAAGTAAAGCTCTCACGGTGGAGAATGCCAAACTCGTGGCAAGTAACACTGACTTGCTAGCTTGTGCGAGTCAGTTGAGCGGAGAGGGCATTTCAAGCCTAGATGATGTTGTGGCCATGGCAATGTACGGGCTAGTAGACGCTGAAAGAGACCCACCTATCGCAAGCTCTTTCATGGTGCAGTCTCGCAATACATTCCCGCCAGTTCATTTCTGTGGTGAGAATTCTAATGCAGCCGCCCAACCAACAACACAAGAGGGCAAAGAAATGATTAACATTTCCCGGATCATCCATAATGCCATGGTGATACGTGCCGAGCATGCAGAAGCGGAGTGCGCTAACGCCAAGCTAGAAGTGGAAGCTCAATGGAGGTCCACTTGGGAAATGAACCACCAGATGAACGATCTAAGGGCCGTGAATGCTAGGTTGTTGCTCCAAAATCCGGCGAGGGAAAAATGTTGCTTGCCACGAGCAACATAAAGTTGACATCCAATCTCGCAATGAAAAAGGTAGAGCAGATGCAGCATGAGGTGAGAAGAGTAGCTGCAGAGTTTGGAGATGGAGGTGAACGTCGCTTTGGATTGACATCGTGGCCGCGATTGGAAGAAATGTTTCCTGAGAATCTGCCAACACTCCGTGGTAGTTCGAGCATTGATTGGAATGTGGATCCAACTCTACAATTTCAATTCAATACGGTGCGATACAAGTACGTTGAAGAGGGTCACCATGGCCCGCACCCAGTTTTGTGGCCAAAAGTCCCGGACTTTGTTCACAATGGAAGCATCTGCATCATGTGTCAAGAACCGTTTGGCCCAGAGGGTGGATGGACCCTTGAAACATGTGGACATGTGGACATGTATACCACCCTGTGTGCCTCATTCCACACATGGTCACAAGAAAGCGGTGCGCTTCTTGCACAGATCCATTTCATCCACGACTGTACAACATGTTTGGGCTTCAAGGCTACATGCCCCTCCACTACGAGTTTGATGAAGAAAATTTGTTAGGCGATGCCAATAGAAAACACTGGGGTAGCAACATGTTGTGGATGTGGAAGTGGGGTCATGACAATCGATACCTCCCCTATCAAAGCGTGCTTGAAATCCCATTTTCAAATGACGCGGATGTGACAGAGGTGTGCAAAAGGGTGATTGGTCCCGCCGACAGTGGGCGTCGAGTATACTTTGGACAACTTGCTGGTGGGCATTGGGATGTAGACCGTCAAGTGTTTGTGCGTCAAGCCCATCCACAAAATGTTCTTTTTGACTCCCATGGCACCCCTGTGGGAATCCAAGGAAAAAAGGATTTTGTGACAGAAATGAACTACATCGAGGACACAACATTCCATGAGCCTCAAATGTTGAGTGCTATTTTGACCCACTTGCAAGATCGATACAATCAAGATGTAGTAGTTCTTTTGGAGACCTTGCAATCTAGAGAAGAATTGCAAAACTTTTTGAGAAATAGCATAGCATGAGGCATTGTAGCACCAAAATAAGGTATAGTACCTTCTGGTGAGGATTGAGCTATTAGCCGCACGAAATTATGTATAATACTTGCGTATAAATGACATTTTTGAGGGCACATTGCTCATTTTGTATATGTACATTTTTGTGAGCAATGAAGCATTTCTAGTTTACCACTCCTTGGTAATTTTCTCCAACGAGTTTATTGTCTATTGTTGGCCTCATGTTTTGGCATTTTGTATTGCGTTTATCTCTCGGCGTGTTTTTGTAACCCGTGCCCGTAAAGGATGGAGGACTTTTTTCTGCCAAAAATCATTGAAAAATGCAATTGCTCTAGCACAGAGTACCAAAAAACTTTAATTGATTTTTTCAGATCTAACCATAGGATCTTAGTGTCTTATACATATTACATAGCTACTATAAAATAGAGTGGATCAAATTGCACGAATTGCACAAATTGCACAAATTTTGTATTTAAGAGTGGAAAAAAAGTTGGGTCCATGGAAAGGAGACAAATCAGAAATTGGATGAAGGTGTGGGTTAAGACCCCTACAACATAAAACGTTTATGGTTTACGAGACTTGTGCAAAGCCAAAAAGAATACGGGGAGGGAAAAACATGCAAAGACAATCAAATTATGAAAAGGGAAAACATATGAAGCCCAAAAAAAAGTGGAAAACAAAATACAAAGCCAAATAAAATGTGGAAAGGAAAAAAAATACAGAGCCCAAAAAATACGGGAAGGAAAGAAAATACAACGCCAAATAAAATGTGTGAATGAAAAACAATGCAAAGCCAATAAAAAGATGGCAAGGACAAAAATACAAAGCCAATCAAAATATAGAAAGGGAAAAAATGAAAAGCCCAAATAAATTTGTTCAATTTTTTGGGGGTTTTCCATGTCCTTCATGTAAATTCGAAAACAAAAATTTCAAAAATTAACACTTGCTAAAAATATTAAACTAGTTCTGAGATCGATGGTTTTAACAAGACCCTACCGTCGACGGTCAACCGAGGCCGTCTCTGAAGTCCGTCGAGCGAGGCCGTCTCTGAAGTCCGTCCATCGAGTCTTGACAGTCCACTCTAAAATGTCCGCCACAGTACCCAGACCGTCCATCGGGACCGTCAACAGAGTCCGTCCATGCAGATCGTCCCTGCAATTGAGACCGTCCAGAGAAACCGTCTACTAGGCACATCCCTCCAAGGCGTCCCTGTCAGGTTTGTCCTCCAATCGCATCGGCCACGTTTTTTCATCCACTGTCGTCGATTTCATCCAGGTGGACGCTGGGGTTGACGTCAGACGTCCGGACGTGACGTGACGAGGACTTCCCTGGATGGTATCTTTTGTCTTGAGTAAGCATTCAGCCTTCTGCATGGCCCTAATGTCCTCGCTCGGTCCTGCCACTATTGCAGGAATAGGAGCCCAAACAGTTTCTTCCATGGGAGTGTCCTCGTCTGGCCCAATATCGAAGACGTCCCTCGCTAGCTACCGTGGCAACGGCGCGTTCACACCAATTGTTGGACTTGATGCAAGTCTCACTCTTTTGGTTGAACGACGACCTGTAGATGTTGGCCTTTTGCTTCGTCTCCTAGAGGTTGTAGCTTCCTCGACATTTTCATTCTGGGTTTTTGCGTAGGACCGACAAATGGCCCTACAAATTTTGTTGCCTTTGGGGTCCGCGTACCATCAAAGTCGTCATCTTCTTCAGATTCCTCTGTGTCAAACTCAACTGGGTCTTGAGTTCTATACGCACTTCAAATAGCTCCAAGTTCACCCTTCAAGAACTGTAAAACACCCCTTGGAATGATACCGTTCTCTGGACGCCTTATGTACGTACTTTCCTTGACCGTGCTCCAATCAACTAGCTTGTTAAGTGTGACCTCGGCGTGTGCTGCTCTAGTGAAGAAGAAAGAGACCTCGTTCCTTTCCACAAAGGCAATTTTGTAGAAGACTTGCCAAAATTTGATGCATCTTTGCCGAAAATCCAAATTTTCGCAATACTTCAAGTTTGCCTTGTTGGTGTGGCGGTTATGATGATGGCACCACGCTGAGAAGCACTTGTCGTTGTGGCACCATTCAATGAAATCTTCACAAGTTTGTAGTGTCCAAGGCTCTGATTCTTTATTCCAACCTTTAAAGGCCATGTGGTTTTCATTGTTCAGCACGTGCAACCGCTTCTGATGAATGGTTCCCTTTTGCTTCCAATAGTTGTCCATAGTAGCCTTCTATAATGCCCTAGCCGTCTTTGCAACGTCCGAGATAGGTAATGCCCCAGCACTGTTGCTTCCAGTGGCCATGATTGATTATCGATTGCAAAACAAAAGAGTCTTGCTTTGGACTTCCAATAGTCCAAAACACAAACGTGGATGAATATAGGATGTAGTATAGGCAAGGTTTACGCATGTAGATACCAAGGGATGGATACAAGCCAAAAACCGTAAATGAAGTGGAGTGCAAAGGGCACGGGCGACTGCATATATAACTAGGGCAAATGCGGGTCGATTAGACGCGTGCACCTAGGGCGACCGCCGATGGAGACCTCGGATTGGAGAGGGCACGTGCGGGTTCTATTGGGCGACCACGGGTTCGGTGAGGCGCGTTTGGGTAACGAAAGGCGACCGCGGGTCGKGTTCAAGGTGACCGCGGGTATTGCGGGGCGACCGCGGGTGTTGTAGAGCAATCACGGCTGCTAAAATGCGCCTACACCTGCATTTGAAGTTGCCAACTGCAGTCGCCCTGAACCCGCGGTTGCCTGCACCCAAGGTCGCCCACACCCGAGGTTGCCTACACTCAAATGCGCCCCATTTTTTGCCACGTGGTTGCCAACTGGCAGACACGTGGCGAACGGGCAGGGTCAAAATTTTTGACTAAAAGTCAACTTGACATTGACTCTATTAGACAGACGAAGAGGTCTACTTGACGTGTTGGACGTTGTGTTCGTCGAGTTGTCGAGTTGTAAGGGTGAACAACCCTGCTTATATAAAGTTCATGAAAAACGCTTTTGCATGTTGAGATCTTAGGTGCTAGTTTCCATTAGTCGAGCCTTGGAGTACTATGGTTTTAATTTTTCACAATGCATATTCAACATATAGCAAAAGAATTAGGGATGGTTGTGTCCTAGGAATTTTGCCAATTACAAGAATGCAAGAATGCTCTTTTAAAATATTATTAGGTGAATGACTTCTTGTTGAATGAATGAGTTGGTCTTGTGTTACTTAATTATTATGAATGATCAAATAATAATGTTCTTTATGTTGCCATTCACTTGCCCTTAAAAAATTAAAGGCTTGAATAGTTCACTGCTTGATCTTCAAATTGAGCGCATTTTCCTTTGGCAATCTATGTTGGAAAGTGTTGGTAGTAGTGCATACGATGCATTTTTGGCACCACAAACTTGTAATTAGGTTTTTACCAGAAGCAGTATAAATGTGCATTTTTTGTTTGACATTTTGTCTTTAGTAAACAACCCTACAGATTTAATAAATCTTAGCTTGGGATTTGAGCCAGTGATCATCAAGTATACATCAAGTAAACTCAAAGTAACTCTTCAAGCTTTGTCATATTACTAGAAGAAAACTTTTTTGAACTTGTAAAAAACTACGTTTTATTCAACATAAAACTGAGCGCTAAATTTTGTTTAGATCTCCCTTTGGAATCCAAAATTTTGCATTTTAACACAAATTTTTGCATTTCACTTGTCAAAGTTTGTGTTGAAATCCTCAAACGCAAAATTTTGTGTTATAAAAAGAGAACTCAATAAAATTTAGCCCACATTTTCATGTTGTGTGAAATGCAATTTCTATCAAGTACAACGCAATTTTTAACAAGTTAATCATAGTTTTCTTCTAGTGTATATTCCTGAGTACAAAGAGACATATACGAATTAGATTATTCAGTGGTGCTCTTTGTATGCAACAATCAAGATTTAAGGCTTTTTAATTTTCTATGCACAATTGGAGATGATTTGTGATGAATTTCCTCATTTAGTTTGCGACCTTGTCTTTCTGGTTTGACATATGATAGTGGTGGTGATCAACGACTACTTTTCCAAAGTTGGGAACCTCTGAAGTACAACATTTTAGAAAGTTGTATTGCTTTTGAATTTCAAGGGTGTGGTCGTTTTCTTTTTAGTTTTGGTTCTGCTAATGCAAAGACCATTCCTAATCCCCTTGCACATTTGCAGAAAGTCTCCTGTCGATTGAATAGCTTGGTCACTTTCACAAATAATGAGGATGCCGCCTTAAATCCCATGTGAGCCATTTGTCCATACTTTGATTACCGTTTTACTAGGCCACAATGCATTTCAGGTAAAAATGTTAAATTCTGGATAGACATTTTTAGAAGCATCAGTGGTTAAGGCAACGTGTCTCCCATGAGTTATCCAGGTACGTGCATCAAGCCCTAAAGGACTGAGTTTTGTGGTTTATAATGACTAGTTTCATTGACAATATTGTGAAAAGCAAATTTAGACATAATCAAATTTTATATCCTCCAAAATCAATGAAGAACATTACATGTATTGGTCAGAAAGAAAAATTTAAAAATGAACAAAAGAATGTCTATATATGGTCTACTTGAAAGTGCTGAAATATTGTAACTCTCAATTTGGTCTTCCTAGTCTTACATGGATTAAATATCAATGACCAATTTTAGATTATCAATTTATTGTCACTTGTTCAACCAACAATTATTTGTCAACAACTGGTGTTTGTGTGCAATATTACAGAATAGAACCTTGTATGGTATTGCATCCATCAATTTGTTGTAGTGTGTTAATCCAAATGTACCAAAAATTCCCTTGACCAGCTAGTTATATTAGGCAAGATTATTTTTCAAGTTGTGCATGTTGCCAGCCTTTTTGTTTTGCTCTTAAATGGAAAGTTTGAATATGCATCCTGACTGATTAGATTCACTAGTAGAAAACGTAGGAATTTTGATAGAATTCTATTGATTTGGTTGCATTGTTCCGGTCACTGTTCTATTGATTGCAACAGAAATCTATTAAATTTCTTACATATTTCTATTGAAATCAGTACAATAGTGACCGGGACAACACAACCAAATCAAAAGAATTCTATTAAAATTCCTACGTTTTCTACTAGTGATTTTTGACTAAAAAGATAGAAAAGCAATATTAATTATCAGCCCAATGTTGCAATTTGGCTCTATTCCTAAAGCATGTAACTTTGAATAATGTCGCAGGTCAAACTCAACCCATGCATGAAGTTGGTGGAACCTGGGTAATGGCCACTACGCAAGCAAAGCATATTTATTGGTCAGTCTCCTACATTGTTGTATAAGTGGAGCCATTTTTGCAATTCTTGTAGACGATGGATGGAAAGAAAAGCCGATCATGGATACATGTGGGATTGGAAGGCGCTAGGATATTTCTCATGTGTTATTGGTGGCGTGTCTAGCATTTCAGTGTGTGGAAGCCTAATTACATGTTTATTGGATGAAAGAAGGTAAATTGCTTATAAATCGTATTTGATTCTATTTTGTAGGTTTGAAATTGATACCAGCGCCTTCAAAGAGTGTAGCTATGACTTGGCAACACCATTTTACAAATCATTTGTGAGGTCCAAGTATTGTGAGGGTTGTTCCATGATTGGTAGAATGGTAATTCAGCATTATGCTTAGCTCCAGATTGCATAAACGAAGTATGCATATGTACTACTATGCAACAAGATGCATGCATGGAACTCTGTTATTTGTTCAAGTATCTCATTGCCTTGTACTACAAGCTCATACAATACTTCATTTTCTCTAGTCTCCGGTCTTGACCTTTAAAAAAGTGTTAAAAACAAAAATCCGAGCAATACTTATTTGATCATGACCAACACAAATGTGTCAAAATCAACAACAAAATGAACACTTTTGTGTTTTTGACCAGTACAAAAGTGTCAATATTTACAATCAAATTAATACTTTTTGGTTTAGCATTGTCCAAGCTAACACATCCAAATCAACTAATAAGTCAACACTCTTTTGCTCAATTTCTGTTGATTTGAACACTTTTTTTCTAGTAGTGATTACATTGAGACACTTCAACATATTGAGACTTCAACGTGTCAAATAAATGTTTAATTATTATGCTTCCACTTTAAAAAGTAGCAAGAACCTACAATGAACATTTGGATTTTCTTATTTCATTTCAATCATAATAACAAAATAGATCAAGGTGTAATAAAGTGAGTCATTTCTTTAAATTTGAACTTGTTTTTGTATAAGGACATATCTACAGATTGCAGGATACTAAACTTTTCATGAAAAAGATCACAACCAAAGAAATTTCAAAAAGAATATTTACAACACACTTCATGGAAATGTAATAATAGGATAATAAAATACTATTGACAAAGATCAATATCTCTTAAATAGCCACACAATTATAGTAAAATAGTTATGAATACAATCATCTCAAAACATGTTAACGCAGAGAGCTTTCTACTTGAACTGCAAAAGTAATAGTCTACTAATATAACCATGAACCATACACCAGTGTGTCAAAGGTTCATTGTTGTTTGATTGAAATGCAAAGGCCATCAATTTTACCTTGATGATGTCAATTTGCAACGATACAAGCGTGCAAGCTTGKAGGCGTGAGCCGAGAGCCCCCAAATCTTATTTTTTGGACTTTTTTCCCTCCCAATTTTTTCCTTATTCTTTTTGACAAAAGTAGAAAGAAATGATTCTCTTTATTAAGTTTTATGACCTATAATTGTGACTCCTATAACCATGGATTGTGTTGTACTAAATTTATTGTATAAAATTTTTTTTGCTTTGAGTTTAGGCTTTCGTCTTTCACTTTCATCTTCTGTGCAATTTTTAGTACTTTGTTTATCCACAATAGCAGAAAGCATGTCAAATGCTTCAAGCGTAATAGTCCCATGTCATTTTAGCAGAACTCTATTGTAATATTATTATTATTATTATTATTATTATTATTTATTTATTTATTTATTTATTTCAAACAAGTGTGTTGAAGAAAGCACTACAAGGGGTTTTTGTCAAGTGGAAAGGTTGATACCACACCAGATAAATCACCTGTCAATGCTAGGTATGAAATACACAACCATGCCATTTGGTTTGGGTTTCTTTCCACCATCATCAAGTAGTGTAGGATCACCTTCGACGGACTCTACTATATTATTTTGATTGGCTAAATTGAATACATGACTTCTCAATATCCCATAACGATTGGGATTTCTAACATGCGGTAGTGTAAAAGGACATGTATACGATGAATAGACAATTTACAGGTTAGGGTGAGGTGTTTACCGCAAATCCCTGTGCTAGATATCTCACTCATATTTTTAATTATTTTTAATATTTTAATATTCTTAATTTTTTTTTAAGGTGATTGTAACGTACTGCCATATATTGACACTGTGAAAATTTGTAGAAAGTGGAAAAAAACATCCATAGAAGACAATCAAGTCAAACAAAGAAATGAAAAAACATGTAACAAAAGTGGGGACTTCTATGGAGTGCAAAACAATGGAAGGGGAAGAAAGGGAGAAAAAAAGAAGTCATAATAGAGATACAAACCAAAAGCAAATTAAAAAAATGCACAAGAAAAACCTAAGTAGATGGCCAAGGAAATGTAAAAGAAAAAGAAACAAGAAAGAGAAGAGAATAGAAAAAAAAAGAGCAAAGGGCTTGAAATGGAATAAATGAAGTATGCCAAAAAATGGGAGAAGGATAGGAAAAAAAAAAAAATTTATTCATATATGCAATCCACCACCAGGGTTCACTTTTTCCAATTTAGGGTCATTTCAATGAGAATATAACTTGTGCTGATTTTACTTTGACTATTTTTGCTCTAACTAGAAGAAGCTTCAATTCATTGAAGCTATAACTTGGTGAATGAATGAATTTGTCTTCATGGACATCCATCTTGCAAAAGTACCTGTACAAGTAGTATGAGTGCTTGCAATTCACTTATTGTTGCTGATGTCCAATAGCAGGATACAAGCATGCTTGGGGTACCCCACTCAAGAACCAAGGAACATAAATGAAATAATTTTCAGGAATCCTATTTTACAAATAAAAATGAGAGTAATTTTTTAAAAACATAAGTTATTGTTAGAACACATATAGTCAAATCATTTTCATGAATCAAAACTCATGAAATCATTAATTTTTTATTTTCATATTTATTAGGATTTAGCAGCTGATATCATGTCAATACAAAAATATATATGTACATATAAGAATTTTACTATGATTTCTTGCCTATTCACTARTTAACAACTCACTTTTCAAGATTCAAATATGAAATCCGCAAGAATATTCAATTTTGAATTCCTTTTAGACGTAGTCCCTCCTTGTGCTGTTTTAGATGATTTGAAAAATAATAAAAAATAGTTAAATATTCCATATCAAGTTATAAATGACTACAATTGGTTATCAAAATATCATAAATCAATTAAGTGATTTGAAAATACTTTCTACTAAATATTTATACTCCTTTTTGATTCCTGAATGAAAAACGGACAATGTGACAGAGTCCTGAATGAAGCTACTGGAATCAAATTAACAACATTAATCTATTCATGGCAATTTTTTTTGGATGATTCCATATTGTATTCTATATGAAGCAAGAAAATTTGAATTAAAATCATAATTTTCTACAAGATTTGAAACTTAATCTACATTAAAGAAATAATTTTAGTGAAATATATTGTGTGACGCCAATTGTGGGGTATCCCAAGCATGTTTGTACCTAGCAAAAACAACCATATTCACAAGGTCGGGATATGTGTATGTGGAAAACATACCCACTATAATTTGATAGACATTTATGCTATGATCTGCCCCTGTCTCCAACGCCACTATTGCACCAAGGCCCGGAAAAGGGAGAAAAGTCACTCTCAGAATCTATCACTAACATTTTTTGCACTCTCCGACTTGTTTTGTTGTTTTGTATTTGGTGTATTAGCAATTCTTCAAATGATTTGATTGTTTCTAATCGTTGGAAGCCTGCATGCTGCAATAACAAAGTCTTTTCTTGATTGAGGTTGGTCCCACTCATAGAAGGCCAAACCTTAGGCACCTTAGGCCAATCAATGATCCACTTCTGTTTAGTACCTTTCACACATCGTTCAATGATGTCCATAAATTAGCCACCACCTCTCGCTTACTTCCGTACTCTTTTTTTCTACCATAGTAAGTGGGAGCTGGTGTTCCCTTCTTTTCCCTTGCAATTTTGGCAGTGAACTTGATATTTGACGTTTACTCTTGAGCTTAACATTGAGAGTTCAATTTTATGACTGATCCTTGCAAGGTGCTATGGTAGAGGGACCCATTACTAACCGGTGCCCCATCACCAATCAATAGGTTGTTGTATTTCCTAACAAGGTTGGAACAGATTTCTGTTTTCCCCTTGAAAGGCGTGTTTTTGATTTTTTCAAGGTTTGGACCAATAAGTTCATGTCACTTAAGTGAGCAAGAAAATAGGAAGCAATGAGCAGGAAAGTAGTTCTTGAATGATCTGAATTGGATGACTCTAGATGTTGATCATGGGTCAAGCCCAACTTTGGCCTTTCAAAATTCATAATAATTTCTCTGTAAGAGATAAAATTACCAAAGTTTTTGCAATTTCCATCATTTCAGCCAATGCACCTCTAAATTTATTTGTTTTGCCTTCCACTACCCAAGATCATGTCCATAATTGCTTATTTGATTAGTTACAGGTTCCTCTATCATACTTTGATGTGTTGCAATCACTATCAAATGCAATTGTAACATGTGAAGAGGTATATGCTTCTGTCAGTATATCTTTCAAAGGTTCAACAGAGGTTGTGGTGGACCTTGTTTAAATACGGGGTTAAGAGTAGTTTACTTTGTTTGGTTTGTGTAAGTCTTCCCCATCGTCAATGTGTAAGTCCAACTTTCGTTTTGGGCTTCTAAAGATTTTTCCTCCTTCTAAGTGTGGTACTTGGGTTTCCAACCCTTTGCTCTAAGCAATGTGTTCAGCGCCTTTGCAATTTTCTTCGAATATTTACATTTTCTGGCAGCCCTCAACCTCAACTCCCCCTTTGATGGACCAAATCCCAATGCATGGACCTTGAGGTATGCACAGTAGTTTGTCATTTGCATCCAAGCATGGATGTTGTAGCTTGGGGGGGTCACTTACCGCATTTTAGAAACAATGTGCAGCAAAATATAGATAGCATTTTAAACATTTTATGTAAAATTTATAAAAAACTTATAAGTAAAGTAGGAGACATTGAAAGTGAGAAATTAGTTATAATTAATTAAGGTTGCCTAAAAATTTGGTCCATTAGTATTTTGTACATGTGATTTAGAGTCTAAAATATTGGATCCTCTGTAGTATTTTTACTACATCCCCTATATGCAGTTGGGTGCACAGTTGGGTCATAAGTGAAGTGGATGATAAATTCGTCTATTTAGGAAAATTTTGGACGAATTTGCAATGACTTAAATTGGATGTCATTGCGATGGCTCAATGAAAAATCTGGCAAGTTGCGTCATCCAAATAGGGTTTGGAAGTTGCCTGTTGCACTATTCCAATTCAATTTATCTCCATGTGCGTCTAATTGTGTACGGTTTAGCACGCTGGTTGAAGCAATTCTAAGTTCTAGGATTGCGAACAAAAGATTGAAATTTGATGCGTAATGCAGGATGGGTTACTGAATTTTACTTACCTCATGGTGGTAGAAACCCTCATAATCGCTCGGGTTGGAAAACCCCATCTCTGAGATTGTAAGGATTTTTCTTGGAAATGCAAGATTGTGCGACTTTTTATGCAGTAGTCCTAAATTGCAGGTCTTGCAAATCTTAATAAAAATATGATTTTTTTTAGCTCTAGGACTTGTCATGTGGATTGAAATATGACTTAGTATGAGGTGTATTACCCTCAAATTTGACAGAACAAATGACTGTTTCAACTCCATGTCTTGTGCTGTTGCCTAGAAATTAGACTTCATAAGTGCATTTGATTTGTCATATACATTGACAATTTGACATTCATTAATTTGTAGCACTCAATTTGTGATATATATAGACATTGAGGACTTTAATTGCATTGGCTTGTGGTTATTAATCCCTAAAGTTCCTTGACTATGTTCTCACCAAAAATGCTTCAAAACTGCCATTTCTATTATAAGTACCAAATTTTTGAAAAAAAATCATTTTTTGACACATGTAACCATAGGATCTTGTAGTACTTTAGTTTGGGAATATGTGGAAAAAATTTCAAAAATTTCCACTGTGTAGATTGCAAGATATTAGCATTTGAAGTGGCAAAAATCCATTTTTTGGCCCTGCAATAAACTAGGCAGCTGCACTTCACAAGGTTAGATCATTATGAAAAAATGTCCAAAATGGTTGTGCTTCTTTGGATTCATACTTCAGAGCAAGTTGACTAAATAAATGAAAATTTTCAGATCATTTGGAGTTGTACAACATATAGGAAAAAAACAATAAGTAGAAAGAAGTAGAGAATGATTCAAAATACTAAATTGTTAATAAATTAGTTATAAAATTAAAAAAACTCCAATCCAGTTGGTTGAATTGTTGTAATAAACAATATACATACAATAGAATTATTTTTATTTCAAAAATATTGGAATCTCAGTAAAATAAAAAACTTCACAGCTTTTTTGGTGTAGGGATTCCATAACTGCCTGCAAACTAAAAAGCCTCATAACTTTCATCTCAACTATTGAAATGCAATGATTCAAAGATTTTTGAGTGCATATGAATCTGAACAACAAATTTCAAATTTGTATTTCTTAAAAAAGTGATTTTTTTTAGATCTACCTGGACTACTCAAGTTGAGATACAAACAACATATTATGCAATAACTTTTGACTCATATTTTTGAATGTCATGAAATTTGTGTAGATGAAAGATATTAGCCCAAAATATGCAAATCTCCAATCACACATACCTGCCCAAAATTTCTATGTTGCCAAAAAATGCATGTTGGTCCTTTAGGGGTTAACGTGGAAAGGAAATTTTTTCCAAGAGTTTCTCATAAAGCATAGTTCCTGTTCTCATAATTTCTTTTCATTTTTTTTGTTGTATTGGTTCATGTTTGCTCAAGTATTTGTTGCATAAGGTGGAACTCACTTAAGATCCATCAAAATAGTCATGTTCCCTCATGCATGTATGTTTTGTAGTTCTTTTATAAAATCATTCTCCTTATAGACTTCCAACTTCTTTTCAATTCCAGTTTTTGGTCATAAAGAATAAAGCCTACCAAAAATTATATCAACATGGAAAATATAAGTAATGATAGAGTTCCCAAAAATAGTCCATTTTGGCAAATTACGTAATTGTAGGGATCCTTTAATTCTTGCCTTAGAGATAAATAGCCCCCCCAAAATTACCCTCTCGCCGCACATAGTACTCAAAATGTACATAGAGTGACCCCCCCAAATGTTGTAGTTGCAAGTGGCATCAAACAAGTTGTTCCCTTGGTTTTTGGACATTTGTTGCCACTTGTTATGAATTGTTTCAGACAAATTGCACGACAGCAAGTCTGTCCTCTCCTCCAAATTTAATTTCTATAAATCCATTACAGTGGCACCAAAGTTAGCACTTACAATTTCATATACAATAACCACTAGAAATTGTGGGATGAAACAATTAAGTCCATGTCAAATTCAATAAAAATTTAATTAGATGTTTCCTGTTATAGGAAACACAGAATGTTATATATACTTGGTTGGCTTTAAGATGATTTAGGGCTATTTAATCTTTTTTTACAAATTACCAATGCAAAAGTAAGAAAAGTATACAGAAAAGTAACCAAATCCTCATATTGTTCCTTCATATAGGGAGAGAGAGAGAGAGAGAGAAGACAGAAACTCAACATCCCATGACTGGGCACTTTCTCGGCAATTTACGTTGAAATTTTGAAGCATATTAATCACCCGGTGTTTCAAAGACCAGTCGATCAAGTCGATCTTTTTCCAAGAAATGAGCAATTGACGTATGGGATACCAGAAACTCAAGCACAGGTATAATGCAAGTAACAAGCAGGGTACTTTGAGCGACATGTTGGTCCTAAAAATGGAAAGGTATATTTCCACATTTACTGCATAGTTCTTTAACCAATCCATCCTAAAGAGAACAAATGCCCGAAAAAGTCAACTGACTTATTTCCAGAGAATACAGTAATCAGGCTAAAATATCCATCATAAGAGCTTTGACTATGCATGTGACGAATCCAGAACAAGAATAGAACAACTCCCTGGCAAGCAAAAGTCCAGGGCACTTAGGAAAATATTATCGTAAGGTATCAAAAGTAGCTTCCGATGCTCAATTCAAGGGGGAATAATCTCACCTGCGCCCATGCATCCCAACACACAAGTAGTTTGTTAAGAATACGTACGTAAGGTGTCTTCAATTAAACCCCAGTTGTTATCCTTTGCACAAATTGAACAAACAAAACTATATGTTAGAAACCAGTAATCATAATGTTACAAGATTGTAATAGAACCTGTCCCGCATCAGTAGAACTRTCCGTCATGGTGGATCGTTGCTACTGTAGCAGAATGACACGCCTTTGATTCCTTTCCACTGCAGTGAGTTTTGGCGCAAAACACACGATGGTATTCTGAGAAAACTCTGGGCTCTATCAACGCAGGTATGCACAAGAAAATTGCAAACTACTATTGATGGAGTGCAAACACATAGTGTGGTAAGAATACTGGAATGAGCAGCCACTAGCTATAGTATAGTAACATGAACAGGAGAGACCAGCCAACCGTTTTTTCAGTACTTGTCATCAATTAAGTGACAAAGAGAGAGAAGAGAAACCGTGGAAGCAAGTCCATGTGATGATGGA
Source organism: Pleurozium schreberi (assembly GCA_006891605.1). Classification (NCBI taxonomy): domain Eukaryota; kingdom Viridiplantae; phylum Streptophyta; class Bryopsida; order Hypnales; family Hylocomiaceae; genus Pleurozium; species Pleurozium schreberi. The sequence continues at coordinate 165,863 of VACF01001874.1, read as the reverse complement.
GTTGATGGTCGTGGGTGACCACCACGGTACTGGACGCAACAGTATAATACTCATAGTATTGATGAGTATCATCACTGCATTTCTGTCAGTTACACCCATCCAATTTGAATCGAACCAGCTCCTTGTTCATTTTCTTGACGTCAAAATGTTTTTTACAGTGAGCTTGGTTCATCTCTCCGGATTACTAAATTCACAATCCCGATCGGGAGTGAGGGTGGGAGACATCAAAGTTCATAAATACATAGCCCTTAAATTCTCGGCATGATCTACTGTATTTTTTTGAGAATTGTCCAACACTCCAATGACATGCAGATAAAACTGATCTCGTACCTAAGAAAACCACAAAGACATTGGTGCGTTGCTCTCAAGAAACGTCACCCCACTTTTTCACAAAGTAAAGCGACAACAACTCCTTATTTAAACCAAAAAATCTTGCTCCCTTTCAAAACACACCATGCTAGAATCTCTACGCACGTTGAGACCGCCTCATCCGTCCGACTCTCGTACAACACTTGATTGATACAGTACTCGATCAATCACTATGCATTTTTGTTGATTGCATTTCTAAATCCACCTTGAATCAAACCAGCTCCCTATGGCTTTGTTTCTTGATGTCAAGAATTTATCCAGTTAGCTTGGTTCATCTCTTCGAAGTATTATCCTCAGGCACTCTACTGATATGCAGATCAAACTAGTCCCATATCCAAAGATCGCAAGAAAGACATCAGTGTATAAATCCCAAGAAACATTCTGCCATTTTTCCACCAATTAATGCAACCCCCCCCCCTCACTTAAACCAAAAAATTCCGACGCTGCCTTGTTTTGAGAGTATCAAAACTCTTGACAATACAGCCCTTAAATTCTTGACGAAATTTATTGGAATTCACTAAAAGGCGTCTGGCATACTAATAGCATGCAGATTAAATTGGTCCCGTATCCAAAAATCACAAGAAAGACCTCGGTGCATGACTTTCAATAAACTTCATCCCACTTTTCCACCAAATAAAACAAGAACCGCTCTTCACTCAAACCATGAAATCTCGCCCTCTTCCACAATACAACAAGCACGAATCTCTACTCACGTCGAGACCGCCTCATCCGTCCAACTCTCATACAACACTTGATCGATACAGTACTTGATCGATCATCGATGCAGTTCTGTTAGTTATGTTTCTAGCTCCAATTAGAATTGAACCAGCTTCCTATGGCTTCATTTCTTGATGTCAAGAATTTGTACAGTTAAACAAGTTCATCTCTTCGAAAAAACAATTATCTCACAATCTCGATCGGGAGGGAGGGTGGGAGACCTTACGACTTCCCCACATGAGTTTGTTGTCTGGCCAAGTATTTCTTGCTTTCACAAACTCGAAATTACTTTAACCTCAAGGAAAAGGTCATTTCTATCGTAACGTAGCTGCAATTTCGATGAGAAAAACAGAGCTAAAGAAAAATCTGAAGCCGCCATGTATAGAAAGCATCGCAGTTCTTGACAACACAGCCCTTAAATTCTCAACACAATTTACTGTGGTTTTCTGAGAAGCATCCATCAATCTAATGGCATACAGATTAAACTCTATGCACATCGAGAGTGGAGACCGTCTCATCCGTCCAACTCTAAGCCTACACAGCTTCTTATCAGATTATCACACAACTTACACAACACAACACCTCCACTCATGATCTAGACAGACTCAGTCATTTTTCAATCCGCACTAAACCAAGAATTTTCCAAATCCATGGCAAGCAACGAGCATCCTCAAATCCAAACAGCCACCACAAGCCAGGCCACAAGCACGCAGGTGATGTAACTTGGACAGCTCAAGCAGTTTAACAGCTAAAATCTCCATTACTACAGCATGCTTTATTCATAAAAGCGCAGCAAATGAAAAGATAATGATGTAGGTTCAAAGAATGGACTGTAATCCGGTTGCAACTCTGCAAGTATGTCCAAATATGAAGGAGTCACGCCTCACCTGTGCCCATGCCCACCAAACATACAACCGTGTGTTAGTGAACGTGCACGAGGTGTTTTAAGCATGACTCCACGTTGTTATCCGAGTCACTTATTACAGCATACAAATAAATTGCTAACAAGAATTGCAGTTGAGATTCAAGCAAATACAATGGAGAATCCATCTAACATCTTGTATCTCATACACAATAGCCACTCCTCTTCGAGCCCCACTCGGTAGCTGCACCTGTGGGACCATATCCGTATCCATTTGGTCGGATCGAATCGCCTGCTTTGAAAACACGAACGGTTTCTTGGAGCTCCGATGTGTAGAATTGCAGACGTTCAGTGCTACGGTGGTGCAGTGAAGTTGCTAGAGGCGAGCCTGGCATCACCCCACGTCTTCCACTCCTTTGGTACTATTATCGTCACATCCAGCGAGCTTGTACTCTACGTTTGGCGAGTATACTTTCTTAACCATTCCGGGTATCTTACTGACCCTCCGGATATACCAGGGTCATTTCTCCTCATCCGGTTTTTTCCTTCCGGTTATGGCCACGCAGCTTGTGCCTAGGTGTTTACTCACAGGTTTCCCAAGAAACTTGTCTGTACCCAGTATAGAGAGAGAGAGAGAGAGAGAGAGCAATGACCAAAAAAAGAGGTATTTCAAGGTAGCCTACAAACCATTGTTGGATCTAGCATGTGGTTTGGGTCCTACCTTGCCGAATACCCTCCATTTTGGTCATTGTTGAGGAAATGAAAGGATGGAAATTCATTAATCTTGACTTCAAACTCATGCATGCATACTTCCAAAATTGACAAAAATTGTTTTGTAGAAAAGAATATTTAAAACAAAAATAAAACAAATAGGGATTTCAAATGTCCAGAAATGTTATAGTGTCCATGAATCCTCGCCATTGCCTATACTGGAAATGCCAAAATGCTACCCAATGGTCTAAGTGATGAAGTGCTTCTTCATTGCACTACTGGAGGTCCCTTGAAAACCAAGACAAAATGAAAAGATGTATGTTGGCTTCAACAGAAAACCAAATTTTCATATTGATTTTTATTTTCAAAAACAAATTCAACAGATTTCTCTTGCTTGCATGCATTGGCTTCTGGACTTTGATTATTAAGAGCCTCGTACGTGTTAGATTCATGTAATGTGAGAAATTTTTTCTCACTTGAAATACCGGAAATTCACATGTCCAGGGTGCAAAATTTATAAAACAGATTGTAGTTGGAAATCCATACCCATGTACAACTACAACATCCATTACTGGGAAAGGAAATGCTCCAATGCATTTGTACATCAATTGGACTGTGGTTTTCATGATTTTCAAAAGCCTTAGTACAGTTGCCTCTAAGCACTTTTAAAACTCAATCAAAACTAATAGGTTCTAACGAGAAAGAATCACTATATAGTGACTACCCAATTGCACTTGAATTTTGCATGACCTGCGTCGATGGTTTGAATCAATTCTGAGCTACTAAATTTATTTTTCTAAATTAACTCCAACCACTTCGAGTCTACAGTAAGCTGCACAGGCAAAACATTTGCATTCACTTCAATGTTGGAAAGAATCTATTATAAACAGAAACTGCGAAAATGACGGGGCAAAATATTTACAGCTTTATAAAAAACATGATATCTCTGTCATAGCCAAATCCGTTGAGAGCAAACTGCCTTCAAGAATCCAACGTCATCACATTTCACACATATACGATCAACATTGCAGGACAAGTTTCTCTGATGTACATAAGAGAACCAACAAACCTGTTGTTCCGAAAAGCATCGTCAGCTACTACGGTGAAAATGACCACCTCACTATCTTGTCAATTTAGTAGGGCATAAGAAAATAATAATAAAAAAAGGACTCCAACATTTGGAAACGTAGTTCCCGCAGAATTGTTCAGATTTTTGATATGCTCAGAAACCGCTCAACACCTACATCAACACTGATGAACTCACACACTACGCGCTCTCCCGCACAAACATTCCAAGACATTCAATGAAAAAATTCACTTACTTTATGTACCCCTGCCTTTCCATGCCTTCTATTCTATATTTGAATGCTACAACCTCTGCAGTACAAGTTGGTCATTGCATAATAGCTATTACATTTTAATTACTCATTCAAAGAGTGTCTCAAAGATATTCTGCAACCATAACTGGCTACCAAAGGAAAAGGTGGACATTCTCATTTCCATAAACTAGACATTTCTAGAGGTTCCTGATTATGAAAACATGCAGGTGCTTCAATTAAAACTTCCTACCTCATTAGCAGCCCTGCCCTCTTCACTATGCGTTCCATCATGCATCAAATCCCGGCCTTCTTGTCCATTGCAAAAACCAACTTTTATGCATGCCATGTCGTAATGCTCAAAGTCCTTGCAAAATACATACAACATGTCAATCAATATAAGTGGTCCTGCATGATTTCTTGAAGTTAGTTTTTCCACTCTCATTTGGAACCAGTTCAATTCATATTGTCTTCTCTATCCCCTAGCATTTCAGATGTGCATGAATTTGAGATGTAAAGTACAAGGATTCCCGAAATCACTGGCACTCCAAGTTGTTGGATCTTACGACTATAATTCATCTGTGCATCTTCTTAAAGAGCAATTGTAGGTACTATGTTCTTCCACTTGCAGACAAATGGCATCACCACACAGTACTTTATAGCTCCTTCTTTAGTAGTTTCTACAAATACGTATGACTCGAAATAAAATGTTCAAGACAGATATGCTAGGAAAATCCGAAATGCTTTACCACAATTTCAGTCTTCAAGAAGGGCGCCATTGCAATTAATGCTTTGTCATTCGGAGTCCAAGGACTCCCCTAAGTCTCGATCAAACATTTCATCATCATGCCCTGCTTGCTGGAACACTTCCTCTCTTTGAACTTCTATTGCTGTCACCGGTCGTTCAGGAATGTCCTCTGAAATGTTTTCAGGGGGACGTAGACCTTTGCAGTCGCTGTCAATCCCTCTCGCAAATAAAAACGAACTCGTGCTGTCCTCACTTAAATTATCAACTCGCTTACCTCGAACATTTGGTCGTAACACAACTCTCCATCCTGGCATATCCGGAGCATCACTGTAAAATACCTATTCGCAATGCTTTGGAAAGACGAATGACTCTTTCCCAAAACGTTGGCAAGATTGGAAATTTGCAAGCGTGAACCCCCACTTGTCCTTCTTCATGGTTGCATTTGGTCCACGATAGTTAGCTCTAACCCATCGACAAACAAACACAACAACACATGTGCGTCTGTAATCGAGCTCCACTATTTCCTCCAATTCCCCTATGTACTCTACATCCGCTTCAGTGAGATTGTGATCCCGTGCATGGACCTCCACGGTCTGATGAAAGTAGCGGCGGCGCCGTAGTCTTGAGTTGCTAACTTCCTTTCGTAACTTGCCACTTGAAAATGGGAGCCGAATGCCCACATGCTTCGGAACTTCTTGCACTTGAAACTCGGCGGAATTGAAATGTCGACCACTATGTCTGGGACTTCCAAACCTACCACCGTTGCTACCTCCACTTCATTCTCTAACCACTTTGCAAAAGACGGATATTCAAATAAGTGGTTCGGATATGGTGTCCCTCTTCGTCCATTTTGTTGAAAATGTCGTCGACGCCAAATTCTTCTCTGCTCGTCTCTAAGTGATTTCTGCTCCTTGTACAGTCTGCACCATGTAAAACAACTGTTTTAGGGCTTCAAACATTTGAAGTCTTCCCCCATTCCAACTTTTGCAAACAAAACAGTCACTTGCCACATCATTGTTACTTAGACCCTTCCCTTGTAGATTAACCGAACCACGACCTTTGAATTATTCTAACCTTTACTTTCAATCTCTTGGTGCCAAATGTGCTCCCGTTCAAATGCAATCACTGCACTATATTCCCTACACACCTACACATTTTGAAAGCTTCTACTCTACTATGCCTAGAATATGGGCATGTGATGCTTACACTACCACTTCTTATATTTTGCTAATCCGGCCATGACCTCATGACAAATGTCAGTCCCTGAATCTAATCGATACTGCATAAGCAATGCAACTACATACATGGATAACAAATTGTGCATAACATATTGAACACCCACAACTGTGACCTAAGTGAAGACAAAGAGTTGTATGACATGCCAAGCCTGTCCACCACACTCTCTACTTCAATAAACTAGACTTCTGTGTTGGATCCTATAAACTACCTTTCGCTAACTCTATGAAGTGAAACGGAAACAAACGTAAGGGTTCATGTGTGCCCGTGATTGAAATATGGTGACTTGTATTTCATTACTTATTGCTGTCTTTATTTTATCACTTGCACACAGTGCAGGTTTGTCAGAAATTAATATGCGCAATGCAAAATTCTCTTCACAAAGTTACTTCAGATGTTTAGACATACCCTGATTTTTCCACGTATTTATTACCGTGCAATCGATTGGTTTAGTCAGCTACTTCTATTAATTTTAAATTACAGAACATCAAAACACATCATTCTCTTCACTGCATTGAAACCTATTTTTTTCCATGCATGTAGTAGAAAAACAGTAGACACAAGGACTACACAAAGGCAGGCCGAATCACTTACTACCAATACTCTTCGCAGAAACCCGACGGGTCTATTACGAAATTGTGAAAAAGTTCTCTGCGCTCCTCGGTCAGCATCCTTGGAATACCGCGTCCGTCAAGGATTTCATCAGTCATTGACAGATCCTCTTCAGAGTCCCACACCCTCGAGGCAGTGGTACTATAATTTAACATGTACTCCGTGACGTAGCCTGCAGCTTCTTCAATCTCATAACTTGCAGCCATACTACCTTCTAGTTTTGCAAGGTTTTTGACAAAACCTTTGAGACCCTTATAGTACCGTTCAAATGGGTACATCCACCGATTATGAACAGGACCACAAATGAAAACCTCCTGCACTATGTGGTACGGCAAATGCAACATAATATTGAATGTTGTTGGAGGCAATTGCTTTTTGAGTAGTACCATTGTCTCCGCTACATCTTCTAGGAGTTGGTTCCTACAATCCTTGCTAACAACTTTCTCACAAACTCTCTGAAATATCCTACTCAATCTAATTATAGCACAAGCCAGTTCTTGGTTCTCAATATTTCGAATACACAGAGGGAGAATTTGTTGCATTATAATATGAAAGTCATGAGATTTTAAGCCCCAAAGCTTCCCTTTTTCAATTTTATTTCGGATATTGGAAACGTACCCACTTGGAGTTTTTAGTGTCCTCAATGTCTGTAGAAATGTGGCTTTGTCAGCAAGAGAAAGTACGTAATCTGCATCCGGCATGAAATACTTATTGCTTCCTGGAGACGTCTCCTGAAGCCACAAGTGACTCCGCAGCTGCCGCTCTTGCAAATCTAGCCTAATTGCCGCAGTGTCATTATCTCCTAATAGGAACTTCAACAGCACCTCGCATATATTTTTCTCGCAGTGCATCACATCCAGTGTGTGCCTGCAAGGAAGATCCTGACAAATCCAATACAAACCGGTCATGTGCTGGTGGTCAAATTAAATAACTTCTCATACAATACAATTTCCACACCTCCTACTAACAAGACCACTCCTTACCGTACATAGTTACCTTTTGCTTTGCATGATCCTATCATCATACCACAATGCAATCAAGAAACCCAGTTTCCTTACATTGAACTGCTGCCCTCAAAGTGGCCGTTGCTTGCAAAGAATATGACATGCACTAAGTCAGACACTTGTGATTTACTGAACTATCTGTGGCACCTTTTCTTCAATTAGTCTTCACTTTGTTAGTTAGCTAAGTATGCCCCATTTCACTCAATGAACAAATTAAGTGAAAATGTTGTACTTATTAATTTCCTCCCTACAATAACAGTACCTATAGGATCCTGTGTCACTATCATCAGTATCATGTCTTCATTTGCTCAAGTCCTACCACACTTACAATAAGACCTATTCTAATTCTTTTATTACAAATTACACACACAAGTACTCATAGTCCACAATTACCTTGCAGACGTATTTTTAAAAATAAATCATATTTGCACAACTAAATTTCACATACACTTTCTACTTAAAGTAACAAAGGGCATGTACAGAACATAATTAGTTGTGAAGGACTATAAGTACATAATGAAATACGTGACACGAAAACATTCACTTCTTGGACTCTTGGTTTCGTTGAACTCTACAAACTTAAGTCGTTATACTGAACAATCATAAATTATTTTCTATTTCTTTAGAATACTAAATCTTGTTTCTCCTTGCCAAAAGAAAGTCATAATGAAATATTACATCCCACCAGCAATTAGTTCAGAAAAATATCAAGCAAGCACTCGTTCAAATTAAAGTAACATTCTTTGGATCGAGGACTGTCAACAGACACGTACTACTTCATTATAAGCATCTGGAAGTCCTCTTTTGCTGTGCAACATGCATCTTCCTACAACCTCTTCCCGCACATTCCATGCATGTTCACAGCAAGCATGTGCAGAAACAGAATTCCAGCTTTGCAGACACAGTTACCTTCCAATTTGGTAGTCGAAAAAAAATGCTCACGCGTTTAACACCGTGTTTCTTCACTGGGTCTTCATCCGAATCCTCTACCCCTCCTTCACAAAGGTAGCGCTCCCGCTCCAATCCATTGCCATGTATTTCATGTCCACTGCAACGCTGTGGAGGTGGACGTGTCTCCACTTTGCCGTTGAATGCTCTTCTAGCACTCCTGAATCAGTGTTGCAAATCCAGGAAACGATGGCCGCCAAGGTAAACCATCTTCCACAAACTACTAGAATGCTCAGCATACGTTTCAGAAGCGCATAAGGGACACCCTTTGTATCCCTTGGTTTGCTGACCTGACAGTAGTCCGTATGCTGGAAAGTCATGAACTAACCACATCAACACCGCTCGTAAAGTGAAACGCCTATGTCCACTGGGTTTTGACATATCTGTTGCCGGAACACCTTCCCAAAGCTTCAACAAATCTTCCACTAACGGCTCTAGGTAAGTGTCAATTACATCTGCTGCCGGTGCATGAGGACCTGGTATTAGAAGCACTAGCTTCAAGAAAAAAACTTTGGTAGTCATCCAAGGAGGTAAGTTATAGATGGCAACAAGAAATGGCCACACTGAGTGCTTGCTTGATTGGTTGCCATAAGGATTTACTCCATCACCTACTAGACGTATCTGCAAGTTATTGGGGATAGCTGCAAAATTAGGGTACCTTTCATTTATGTGTTGCCATTGCTCTCCATCCACAACTAACTTCATGATAGGCTCTTCTGACTTGTTCCTCTCATGGAATGTCATCATCTTGGCAATTTCGGGACATCTAAACATACGCCGAAGCTAGTCGACAATTGAAAAATACCTCAAAACTTTGCATGGGATAACGGTTGATTTCTCCACGTACCTAGATTTCCCACAACCTAGATGGGGGCATGCAACCAAATCCTTTTTATCGCCTCGAAACAAAACATGTCCATCAGGATAGCAGTGGATGGCTTCGTGCTTCAATCCCAACTTTAAAACCATTCTCCTTGCCTTGTATGAAGTTCGGGGCAGGTTATTCGATTTTGGAAGCAAGTCTTGTGAAAGAAATTTGAGTAACTTGTCTAAAAATGTATACGGAATGGAAAACAAACTGCACAGTGTAATGAGGACAATGCAAACTTCCAATCGATGTAATTTGCAACCTTCGTATACGGGCTCCTGTGACTCTCTCATCAACTCCTCAAAATCAGGACCATGCATGTCAATGTCATCGTCACCTTCCAATTCGGGATCATTGGTTTCGTGGGCCTGCTGCATATTGTCATGCAGGTTGTCCACGCGTGCATAGGTGTCGTGAACAGCAACACCCACATCCTCGGCGGTCCGCTTTGGCCACACAAACTCCGCAGGTCCTCTGTCATTGAAATCCATTCCCTGATAATAGTCCTCTCCTACCTGCAACCCCTCATCTGTAGGACCTCTGATGCCATGTCCGTCTTTGGTCTGCAATGTAGCTGAGTTAGTAATGTCTATACATCATCCACAATAACGAGGGCTGTTACTCGGTCTTCACTGCGTGTGATGGAAAAATTTGCACTTACAAAATACAGTAGTTTTTATGCCATACAATAGTATCGGAATAAATTCCGTTTCTCAAGAATTATTGTGGGACATACCAGAACTGGATACTGCAGGTACGGATCTCAGCCATGTAGTCGATGATGTCTAGCAACTGTGTCACCCTCAGAACTTTTGATCCTCTATAATCTTTACATGCGCATGGATACTCAGCTAGTCCTTGTTTGGCTGCAATAGATCTCTCAATGTGATATGCCGCGGACAATCTACTGCTCGACGTCATTGTCCTCAATGACAGTCTTCCTCTCTTTCACGAGATAATTGATGACTGAGGCACCTTGAACAGCAAACTACAGAAAAAAAGACTACATGCATGCATTATAAATTGTTAATTACATAATATGTCAAACAATTTCAATCAGTGAATAACTTCATCTCTACAATATTGACCACCCTTAAAATTGATGCCCGAACATGCTGTGGGCAACTTCTATCACAGTTTTGCAAAAATCACCGCACAAAATAGTCATCTGCACTAACATTCTTGCATTGCTATGATACCAAATAGAAAAGGTCAACAATGACGACATACATTTCATCAAATGTGGAATACACATCCATTACTACAAGCTTTCAGTTTCAGGCCACGCAGGCGATAGTAGTACATGAATCTCCTAATTAGTTATGCCACGGGTTAATCAAGTATTCATTTTTAGCAATTCATGATTAATGTCAAGAAAATGACAAAGGTCATTACTATGAACACAGGAAACCAGCTTTCTGTAGCATTACAAATTTTGCTACAATGCCAGCGTATGCTTCATTTGGATTCGTTCCTAAGATGATGTTCACAGTCATTAAAATTTATTGCTCAGAGCTGAGACCTCGGATGCGCACCTGAAATGCACTCCTGAATTTCTGAAATTCGTTTTCTTAGAACCAACTGCTCTGCAATTAGGCAACGTCTGCTAACAGGACTCCCTCTGAAATGTTACTACATCTGTCAACTTCACCACTGTTGAATAGCGCTTCCTAACTCTGCAAGGTAGACACAGCTTAGTCTATTCATTGCCATTGTTACTTGCTCTTCCGTATATATGGTGCGCGTGCATTCATTTGTTCAAGTAATTTTCTGTACTAAAGTTTAATACATTAAGAAGCTGAAGTTGACAAAGCATACATTTTTTCTTCAGCAAATCAAAAGAAACTTGTCAAACTAATGCATGAGAATTGCCCCAGTCCTCTCTTTCCATCTTCTCCTACTGTGATGCAGTAAGAGAAATGGCAGTGCTTCTATGGCTACAAACAATTTACATTCGGCAGATGCTCACAAATGAATTGGGCAAAACCCCTCCGTAACAAGAGAACCAAATGAAGATTCACATCATTCAAACAAAGAAAACCCAAATGCAAAATATGCACATGCTTTTAAGTTTTAAATAATTGGTAATCAAGTTCCATGAACATTGCTGCGGTTTAAGGGACATCGTAATTTGCAGCACTTACACTGCAGATTCTTTCTGAACTATACATGTGCCCACTATATTTGATTACTGTACTGCCTACGACACTTTGTTGCTACTGATGTATTTCCGTTACTCTATAGATCCAATTGTTGATGCACCAACATTCCTTGGACACGCGGCTCCAGCTTATGGGCCGGATTGGTCCAGTGGAACCCCATTCCACCCATGTTTTAGCTCCATGCGGAGTGGCCAATGCAACCCTCCCAGTTGTCCAAGTCTTGGAACTAACTTTTCTAAAGTTCTCAGCACCATGCTCCATCAACCACTCCAGCATCACTTGGAGCACTTCATCTCCAAAGGTGTAATTACTGCTGCCCACCCGTTCCCTCTGAAATGCCACCATTTTTTAGAGAAGTATGTATTTTGACAAAAGCAGGTTTTACATGTCCTTCTATACGAATAAAAGTGAGTTCAAGTTTCCAAAGAGAAGAAGATGAAGGAAAGCAAACTGACCTTCTTGGGTGATTTCTTTGACTTTTGCTTCATGACAACGGAAAACTCGATTTTCTTCTCTACAAGTGCACTGCATGAAAGACTAGCGTCAAAATAGACAGAACCAGCAAGTACATGGAAAGATTGTTTAGAAGCCGCAGTGGTTTCAGAACCGCTCCACGGTAGAATAAAAGTCTGCACATCCTAGCTTGCATAACTCTAACACAATATGACAGACCTGTGGTTAATTTTGTCCGGATTCCCCACAAAACTCTTGAGATGAATTTTGCAGTACATGGAAAACACCACAAACAAGTGACAGAAGAGCACATGGTCGGCAAGTGACAACCAGGAACAGAGAATATAAATTAAGACAGCGCATAAAGTGAAACTTCCATGAATTTGCAGTCTTCACTTCCGTAGTTCTGAAAGACTTCATAGGCATGCATTATGCAACTGGAACACTATGCACTAGGCTCGAAATTCTAAGACAACTACTTTGTTGACAATGAAAACCGTACTTATTGCTGGACTTTCCTAATGCGTAACAAAGATTCCAACAAACATGGTCAAGAAAATGCACTACGGCAGAGGGATTGCGGTCTTTTAAAAGTGCTACAACTGTATGTGCTGTTGGTACCTTTTGTTCGTCTACGACTTCTGTGAAAATCGTGGAAAACGTTTTCTTGCATGCACCTTAATCCTGAACGTAGTAGTGTGCAGGGCCTCGTAGGAAAAAGATGGAGGGAGTCATTGCTGTACCGCTGTGCGTTGAAGCCCCTACAAACCGTGACCAACAACGCCTGCGTCAGTCAGTCTCGAAGAAAACACTGACGTTGTCCACGGAAGTGCTGAGTGAACTTCAGTTTTGTTAGCAATTTCTTCAAAGTATATTAGAAATACAGAGGACTGTGTTAGAATGAATGGCACTTAGACAATCTTGTACGCAATTTGCACGCAAAGAAGTCTGTGTAGGAACACTCAACTTGTGCTAATAAATATATGGAACGCAAGGAGACATGAAATCTTTGATTTGAGGACAAAATCAGTGCAGGGTTCATATATGATGACTGTACCTCAACTTTTTACTGTGTTTTGGAAAAGGACTGACTGAGGAAACTCAAAATAAATGCAAATACAAAATCAAATCGTCATCATGTCCATGATTTTGACAACAAAAGCAGAGATTGCAAAATCACGCATTCATGGTCTGATGTGCAATGTCGGGTTCTCTGTTTTCAAGCAAGAAGTGACATACCTACATGGGTCGATGGAGACAGTCTGCTGCATCTCCACACTCCGCTGATTAACTTTAAGATAACACTTCAACTGTTTATAACAATGCTAGGTGGCAATGCGTAAGAGGACCGCTTACTTTGTGCATGTGTTGTTTCACAGGAGCTCTTCCACACACAAACCTACTTGCTCATTCTAGAGAAATCTCCCGCATTTCCTGCAGTCCAAGCATGCGAACATCAATTGCCTACACAATGCCCAAAGTCACTCTTTTTGAGATGAAGCGCCTCACCACAATTTGTGACAACCATTTCCTATTGAAAGAGCTATGCGGACCGGGGGAATCCGTGTAAGTCCTCAGTCTACTTTTCAGTACTATCTCAGTTGCATTTGCCATGGTTAATGTTAGGCGTTCCAAAAAAACAACTCCAAAAGAACTCGTGTCACAATGGACGTTAGCTTCGGGAATTCTAACATTCCATGCCTCTCGGAATTAAGTGTCCATAAAGTTGTACACAGCTATTGTGTCTAAAAAGTTGCGGCGACCTACTGCTGGAAGCGGTCATGGATGCAAACTAAGAGCGTGCGTGTAGCAATGTAAAAGAATCCCGGACGGCGCAAATGCAATCCAAGAATAGCTCTAGAATGTCGTCTCTTAAACCGCCTTCCAAATTTGCAAAAAGAAATGACTACCGTCACGCCACTAGGGTTTCCAGATGACTGCGTTAAGGCACAAATCCCGGAGCATTCCATTTTCGTGAACATGGAGGATGAATTCTGTCCTACAATGTTGTGATCTCTGCTTCTGAGTACAGAGTGTTAGTCCTTCGTGAGGAGTGAAAGCGTTTTCAGAGTGCGCCCTACTACGTACCCGAGATTGTGCACTTGCATTGTTTGTGCTGTTTGTTCCAGAAGATTACTTCCATTTGGCCCTGATTCGGGAAGGCTTCTTTGGTTTGCAAGTATGAGTTCCAAAATTCAAAAGCATTGTTGGATGCAGCATTAGCTCTTCAGACTGGAAGGCTACAAATGCCCACACCACCGAGGTCTAACTCAACAGACAGCAGCGTCGCCCACAGTGATGATATCAATTCAAGAGACCCTATGCAGAGGAGGAGGAAGGAGTCGTCAGTTCTTTCTGTAGGACCAATCCCTATCTAAATGATTCACATTACAAACAAAGGAGACGTACCTGCGGAGAATAAGCGAGTACTTCGGCCGCGTCACAAAAATTACGTCACCAGCCAGCAAGCGCTCAGCAGTTCAGAGGAAGAGGGAGACACAGCAGCCAAAAGTGACGGAGATTACGTGTTAGAGAGTGCTTCAGCGAATTCATTTTCTGAATCGGAAGCAAAAGAATCTGAGGAGTGCGACGAGGAGGAGTATATTGACAGTGATGACAAAACTGAAGGTAGTGAACAACCACGCTTTCCGGAAAAATTATTCTTCAAAAAAGAAGTTGCTCGCTATGTAGCTACAGGAATTGATGGAGAAAATGGTGTGTGCAATCCTATTGACAAAGATCAATCCGTGATCGTGAGTACTAGAAAAGAAGGAAAATAAACAACATCAAAGGGTAGAGAAGAGGTACTATGTTTTCTTCTCTCTGGCATTTTCGAATGTAAGTTATTGCTTTGTGTGACGAAGGAAGCTTGAGCCCATTTTATAATCCGTGAAATTAATCCTTAAAGACGCAGTTAACAAAAACTTGTCGTGTCAGATGTATGGTTCCCAGGATGTGTAAAATTTAAGAAAAAAGGAATTGCTGTATGATGCATTTATTTTCCAATTTGGATTGTTACATGTATTTCAACTGAGGCGGGAGGAGGTACTATTGTTTAGGCTTCTTAACCTAAGTGGGTGGTAGGCTTTCGTATTGAGTCGCAAAATGCATGGTTTGTGGTATTTGCCGAATTCTGTATACTGAAAACAGTAGTTCAAGCACTGACGGTTAGTGGACTGTATTTCTAATTTTTTTTTGGTTTTAGAGTGTTGTTCCGTACAAAGCTTCTACATCGTTCCTTACAGAGCTTCTACATAGACGGTTCATGTGTCCACTAGTATGTTTTAGAGCACAAATTTCTGCAGATCACCAATTGAATTCAAATGAAATATGTAGAGGACGTGCCATGCAACCGACTGAAATGAAAGGATGTCAGTCTCCTTCATTCATTTTGTTAGAGAATTGTGTACTTAAAACATACACTGTAGTTGTATAGATTTCTTTTTTTTTGGCGTGGTTTACAGAAACTTTAAAGAAGGTGATAGGGTCATGCTGGACAAGGGGGAAAATAACGGCCACTACAACACTTTTAGTTTTCAGACATACATAGTGCAGGAAGTCAGGTAAGGATGTTTTATGGAACTAAATTAAGAGAATAGTTATGGATGATGATAAATATTTCATATTAAGGCTGTAGTGGACAAGTGTAGTGGATGGACAATGAGATACTTTCTGTAGCCAAAAATTTGAAATGGTGGACTTCCTAATTTTAAGAAAGTCATTCTTGTAATCATGAACATATGTAGAGTGTAACCAAATTGTACGTCATGTTAAAAATTGTACGTCAGGAAGGCAATGCTATGCACAGTGGTCTCAAATGGAATTACCGGTTTAAAAATCCCCTGTGAGTCTAATTTTTCCTTCTGTTCTCCAGTGTCACCGGCAAAAGTGTTATTCACCTCGAATAATGGCAATGACAACTGCATATGAGACCTTTGTAACATACTTGAAAGGATACACGGACTTCCCTCAAATTTATAAGATGCTGTTTGAAACCATGTTTGTTGGTTTGTGAGGACCCCATGGTAGAGTTCCAGTTGTTCGTGGGAGTAATGTGGATGAAATTGAAACATCCATCCCGTGCACTGGACTATTTCAGGAACTCTTGGAAATGAAGGACACTGAAGAAAATGAACGTGCGAAGCAAGGTTTTGAGACGTGGACCGCAAGTAAAAAGTCAAGAAGGAAACCAACTTCCACGAAGAGAGTACGTCAGCAAGAAAATGCAAATGCTGCTAAAATTTCTTCGACAAGTAGCCTCCTTCCAACTCATCAGCCATCAAAGATATCCCCCAGTATTGTGCAGACGTCAGAGCAAAAACGTCAAAGAAGAAATCTGGAATTGGAACGACTAAGAGATCTGTATCGGAGGGAACCGTAGTCATCACCGAAAAAGAGTACCGACAGCTTCTAAGTATGCAGCAGAAGGCTGCGATAGTGGTGACAAAAACTTCCAGTGACGATAAAATTAGATTGGATCGTGCGTACACAGTTTTAACTATGCAGTGGACGTGAATTGATTGTGCATGCAGGAATTCAGTCACAATTGTAGTAAGTCATGGGTACGTCATGGACGATGACATTGAATCTTGCAGAACTTAAATTGATTGACGGGTTTCTGGGTTTTCGGCAAACCGTGCAACGAAAGGAGCACATCCAAGTGATGGAGATGACGGTATCCTCTCCAAGGAAATTGTGTCCCGTCACGTTCAAGTGGGGCAGACTTTAAAAAGTAAGGGAGCAGGTGTCACAACCATGGGCGGAGAAGTGGAACTTCACATGAAGAAAAGGTTGCTAGAAAGGAGCAAACGTCCTGTCCATGGCACACCATCACCAGAAAATCGGGTCGGCCACCGACCTAACAGTGGATGGAAGGGAAAGCGGAGGCAGTCGGAATCACCGGAGCCTACGGAGTATGAATCCTCCGACAGTGACTTCCAGAAAACTCCGGAGGTACTGTACACATTAACTTTGTTGATGAGGACCCTTAGTCCACTTGTGCTACACCAGTAGTTCATGGAATGAGGAAGGGACATAGTCTGGAATTGCAATAGTATCTGCCAATAGAAGTTGAAAATTGTCAGGTCATTCATGCGCCGTTTCTGTTTTATAAAAGCATTCCATGTTCAAATGTTTCATAATGACACTTGACTTCATTGATTCGCACAGAGACGCATTGGAATGGAAAACATTGTAGCTGCTGAAGAGCAGCAGAGGATGCAACATGGTTCCACAAACCCTGCGGAGAAGAATGTAGCTTTGCATGCTGCGTTGCGGGCTAAGCGCACATTAGAAGATGGAATTTTTAGTCACAAGCATTCACTTCAAGAGATACAGAAAGAACTTCCTTCCAGCCGTACTGGATTGAAGGATATAATTCTGAGCTGTCCCTCTACAAATGGTGTAAGTCTTGGAGGAAGAAAGGGTCCGACAACTATAAAAAAAAAATTTGCATTTGAGAAATCAATGGAACAGGACGGCTTGGACCTTCAAGGAGTGGGAGGCTTTGCATAGTGCATTGCTCTTAGCAATGGAGACGACGACTTCTAAGATAGGAAAAGTTATGATCCTGGCATGCACAAATTAGCAAACAAATCAGTGCTAACAGAGTCAGCGGCCAGGGCTACTCAGAAGCGGAAGAAGGCTGATCTAGATCTAGACTTGCAAAAAAGGGAGTCAGCAGGACAGAAACCATTTTATATAATGGTAAATGCCATTGGGACCCCTTACGGAGATGGCCTCATAGCCTAGAAGGTGGAACTAAACAAACTATCCCGTACTTTGGATCCTTCCATACATAACATTAGACAACAGCCACATCAGAAAATCGAGATGTTAAAGAAGCGGCTGACTGACAAATTTGACTACAGTGGCGTCATCTCTGATAAGTTCCTTATACCTCTACTAGGCCAGAGAGTATCGGCAAGGAGGAATGAATTAATGAATGCCATCAGGGCTGGAAGAGGTCGTCCTACTGGAGTGGATGAGGATGCGTGGCTCAGATTGATCACTATATGTGGCAGTTCTAATTTCCAGAGGAAGTCCGAGGCCATGCGCTACGCAAATGCATGCAAATATAATTTGGGCAGAACTGGGCCAGGTGGTGAAATTGGTGTACGTAATTCACTAAAGGAAGCACTGCGTAGGTCACTGGACCTAGACGAGGTTCAAGCAGAGATGACACGGGATAAGGGCTATGGAGGAAAAAAAAGGAAGACAAAGAGAATGGTAGTTCGAGAGAAAATGGGATAGAAGATTGTAGAATGCAATGAAGATGGCGTTGTCAATAATTTAGAGACGTCGCCGGATTTGTTGGCAGAAATAATGGCCGACGCTGCATAGCACGGAGAACAAAGAGTTGCAAGAGCAGGAGGGAATGAAGCTTTGCCCAACCGGTTGGACCTTCTGCGAAAAATTTTAGATGACATTGAGTTGTTGAAGGCGAGGGTGGAGGCCAATGTTTCACAGCATTGTATGGTGAGAAAGCAACTGGAAGTTCATCCTCCGTCAATGGTGACGCATCCAGCATCGTCCTCGAGAAGAGTAATTCAGCAGGTGAGATCTGCACAGAAATTGGTCTCTTACTGAACCTTCAATCACGTAAAACCTCTGTAGTTATTTATTGCTGAAGCGCTAACAAAAGGTTTGCAGTGCGTGTGAGGAAATTAAAGCAATTCAATGCCTTGAAAGAGAATCTCCATTCTTGTGGACGAGAAGAATTAGAAATTTGTCATGGGTCGGTAGCATGGATTTGTTCGATCATTGAAGTAATTGGGTCGCCAATAGATTCCGGATTGAATACCGCATTTGAATATTTAGTGGAAGCTCATATGCAGGCATTTTAATTAGTGAATCTGTGAAGAGTGAAGACAGTATGCTTATAAGCAAAAGTCGTTTTCAATACTACAGTACAATTAGTAGGAAGCATGTCTTGAGGCTACCATTGTGAAACAAAGAACTAACGTCCAACATGTGTATGCAGACTGAGCCTTGATGTGAGGCTCCGACATTTTTCTTGGAAAAGAGTCCTACTTTTTGATGACAAAACCACGGAACAGCATAGACACAACAGGTTGTGTGCCAAGGTAACCTCTAGCAATGCCTATAGTTACAGTGTTTACTGTTCACAGCTTGTCCTAGGAGTACAGGTCAATATTGTCATGTAGTTCTATGTATGGTTAGTAATGTCGTACAATTTCTATGTATTATAGAGGAGGCATTTCAAATCTTCACTGAATATGTTGCTGATAATTAGAAGATAGTTTTTGATTGTTACTCACAGAAAAGACAAAGCCAGTGCATTGGAGTCAACTTTGTTGTACAAATAGGGGCAGTAGCCATGAAGGAGTTCCTTGATTCTTGTAGCTATTTGATTTTCTGATTTTGGAGTTGTGTAATGATGCTGTTGAGCATGGCAAATGTGAGCTAGAAAGTTTTTTGAAGAATTCCCGTGAATGCAGGTGCAGGTTTTCAGTTTTGTAGAATTCAGTCGAGGATACTATGTATTGGGTGCACCAAAAACTTTGTACGTGTCTGTGTTGAATGCAGTGGTAGTACATGTCAGAATATTACTTAGAATTATGTTCTGAGGTTGCACTCAAATGTGCGCATGTAGATAGTAGTGAAGTATGTATTTTCAAGTTTGTACAGAAGAAATTCTATTTGAAAATTCTATATTACATTGTGCATCATCGTGAACCTGTGATTTCATTATTTTGCAAGTGATATGCAGAAGACGTAGGGAAAGATATGTTCCAAGCAGGACTTAAAGACTGCACTGGTATGTACAAATGTACGAGGAAGTGGGAATGAGTTTGGCATGCACAGGATGCCAATGACCTAGTTTTGTATTCCACTTTTCTATTCTATAATTTGTGTTATTTATATAGTACAGTGTAGTCGAAGAAAGTAATGTATTACTCCAGTACATGTAGTCGAATGTGAGTATGGATCGAAAACTAATTATTTGTAAAAGTTTTGGATTTATACGTGTATTTGTTGATTATGAAATTAGATTGTTTCAGTGAAGGGAACACTTTTCAGTAAGAGGTGGGAAACGGTGGTTGCTACCTTGTCATGATAGAATTTTAAAAGGTCATCTGAGAGTGCACGTAGTGCATTCCTCAGCATTGTAGCAGCATGAATGTAGTGCACATTTATAGAGGGTAGTGGAGAGGTGCAGAAATATTGGGATAGTCAGCTACTGTACAGTGGACAGAAATGAGGACGTCCATATTAAATTGTTCGTATGCAGTCCTATTGATGAGGAGAATTCAACAAGTGAAGCAATGTGCATCACATGTCCACAAACTACTGTTGAAAAAGTGATGAAATTAGTCGGTAGTAAAGAATGTCATCAGTGGATGTAAATTTGGTAAGTGCTATGAGTTGTCCACGTGCATGGCCTATAATGAACAAAAAGCTAGGTATGCATGCCAGCATGGCACCCTAAACCAAGACAGAATGAACAAAAATGTCTCGAATTGTTGTATGAATCAAGAGTTCCTAACCAACAGAAAGAACCAACATAATTCTCTTCATTTTCTCTTTTTTCAGACCTCATTTCTCTTGTAGTGTTGGGAGCTCCAAATGACAGCCACCATGACCTAATTGCAAGATAACATGTCTCTGCCTTCTCCATATTCTTGGAATCTTTGTGTTGTTTATACAATGTGATGTGGTGCTGCTAGAATGTTTATTTGATATGCTTCTAAGTCTATTTATAAAGCGAAGTACTCCAATAGAACAAGCACATCCTCTCGCAATTCTACATTTTATCATTGGCCGAGCCACTTCTCTACACAATACAAATTGCATTCCAATTGGTCATAGCACTATCTGCCATAAATCCCTTGAAGTTTGGTTGTTCAACTTTGTTTTTTGACATGACAATGTTCAAGGACCTCTAAAACTGCACTTGGACCTCAGTATCTTCAGATTGCATGTCGCACGTTGCAATGGTCATCACATTCTTGTACATTGGGTTGTACACGTGGCAAACCATTGTGCTCTACTCATCCACATGCCTTACGTAATTGAACATCACCCATCCATTTTACAAATTCCCTCCTAGTTGCATGCGGCTCAGCAAATGCACTCCACTTCTAGGGCTTTTGGTTAGGATCTTGAAAATACATATTTTCTCCTTCCATTGGCTAGATAAGACTTTGTCATGAATGAACTCAAACTTGGACTCCTTCTTCATAGTCATGATGTTGTAAATGACACTTCCTCGGTTATTAAGGCCAAATGAGGAAATCACATTCCGTAAATACCGGAAGCGATCCATTAACACCAATAGAAAATTTAGTTTTCTTGTTGATTTGGATGCGTTGATTTAGTCAATTTTTGACAGAAATTTGTTGAAATCAATAGATTGCTATCAAAAATTGACCAAATCAAGACAACCAAATCAACAAAGAAATTAAATTTTCTACTAGTGATATTATCTCCTCTATTCCCTTCTCTTTCAACATTTCCTTCTTTCCATGTTTGTTGTGAAATTGATACACTGTAAGGACTCTTTGCTAGCGGAGAGCGCAATTGCAGAGTTTGTGGCCTTCGATGTCTTGCCACTTGCTTTGCGATGAGTTGAATAATTTTTTCTGCAAAATCTCTTTAACATGCCTTTGGCTACAAGGTGCTAGTGCTCTCTAAAGTGAATTGCTGCCATTCTCATTTTTGGATCTTCACTGTAGACAACACTACAAAACAATGGTCAAATATGCGACTTCAGAGAATGATTGCATATCCACAATGACTAAAGAGTGACTAGGGCTATGTAATTGGACTAGCAGGAATTTCTCCACAGCAATTCAGTCATTTAAGAGTCAACTTCGCGACTACTAGATGACCAAGGGACAACAAGATAGTTTTATCCGCAACATTCTGTTCACAGCATCATCCACAGTCTCATGTGGCAAGGTGTGGATGCGGCCGTGGATTCCTACTCAAATACTACTTGAGTGCAGTCATATGTTACAACTAGGCATCACTTCAAAATGACTAAAAAATGAGTCCAAGGTTACTGGCATCTATCTGATGTGCATACCAAAATTATGACATTAGCCATGGCCTGGAGACCCACGTTCATACTTAGCCTTTAGCCTTCCTCTGATACAATTGTTTTGGATCAAAGACTGGAAGGGGGAAACCCATGTACATGAGTGCGTTAGAATCTACTAGGATACACAACTTTAGACAGCACTTGACACATATGCTTGGTGGTTTAGGGTGCTTTTAGAGATGAGTCTTAGTAGATTGTGAATTTTGAAACACTAACTAATAGGTAGTCGCTCTTTTGGCTTATAGCAAAGGACAACAAAAAAATTGCAATGATTGGTCCAGGGTTTAATATGAGTTCCTTGCGGTATGTAATAGTACTAGGAGGTCTCTATGATTTGAACACACAATACAAAACACATCACGTTCATTTACTATAGTGGGATTATGAAGTGACCGATCTCAAAACGGAGCTCTTGAATTGAAACTGCACTCATAACCTTCTGTATTCCTTCCTTCTTGTACAAGTGCTTCAATGAATATATGGATGGAATGCATACAAGTGTAATGCAAAGCAAGACAAATTTTTTAAAAAGGCATCACTTTACTTTAGGGGTTACAAGTGCTAAATGAACTAAGCTTCTGGAATAGTTCAAGGTATACAACAGCACACATTATATCTTTGGTACGCTGCACATGTGAGGATGTTTTTCTTGCAATTTAGAATTTAATCCAACTACATCACTACATCATGACTTCCCACAACTGTGGAGTCTTACTGTTAACTAGTAAAAGATAGAACTGCAACTTACTTTCAACTTCAGTGGGACATGTACTCTACGACATTATCCACACAATGCTCATTGGACTCGTGTCTGTCCAGGAAATTTTCCGTGTCCGACAAAGGTTACAAAATGCAGACATGTGCAACAACATACCCACAGTCCTATTAGGGCAATAACTCTGCGCCCCAACTAACCCTATTATCCTTTTTGTGCAAGTAAGTTGTCTTTTGCAGACAACTCAATGGCGCCTACTAGATTAACCGCCTATGTTGGAAGCGGCAGCTCTTATGGAGTTCTTTGTCCTGCAGTCTGCACTATAGTGCTGATCAAGGTATCTGAGGTGTCTACAAATTCACGTTTGCTCTGGCTTCTTTCCGTGGAACAACTTTCTAGCCATCTTTCTCTACAACATCAGAGAAAAAAACTTGTATGGCTTAGCTAGGGAAGATGAAAGGCTCCCCCAATCAAAGGAGTTTATGGCAAAAGTTCACCACGAGGAAACCAAAGTCATCCCTTGTATATATAGGGTTACCGCAACTATTGTAGGGCTTCACCCTCTTGCATTACAAGAAGATCATCTGTGTTTTTAGTGCTCCATAATCTAACAACAATATATCCTTCAAAACTCCGATGTAGGGAGATGACAAGTCTCCTGCTGTAGCCCTCGGCACTTCAAACATTGAAGCCGCACCACTATTGTAACTCACCAATCTTGATGTTGTCTCATCTTCCACTTTGAAGTAGTTATCAAATGCCATAATCTGAGTGTATCGAGTGGCTCTCTATGATGGATTTTTTCTCAATCACAGTAGGTCGGAGTCTTCTAAGGGTGTTGAGTTTGGTGCAGAATCGTCCACTGCAAGTTGAATCCATTCCACAAGAGGGGGAGTGCCTTGGTTTTCGCATCTTTGGTCCACCACTGTCTGCAACCATGAATTTTTGTTTGCATGCTTAGCACAAGCCCAACAAATGCAAGCCAAGCAAAGACCTCTCCCTACCTTGGCACTCTAGTGCCGCTACCAAAGTATCGAGGCTTCCATGACTTACAAGTGACACATCGTAGTTGCCACTGACTTGCGTGACTAGGTGTACTACAAGGGACGTGACGCAGAAGTGACTCTATCGCATCTTCTACGGAACTACAAAATACGCCTGGAGACTAATGTAGGGGAATTCATTTTTTTGCTGGTCAACTATGCTGTATGAAAACCAAGGTGACAGAATATTGAGGAAATGACAACACATGCTCGTCAAAGAAACTTACTAGTGTAAACCTTGCATAACTGACGCATTCATCAGCACATATTGGTGTGTTGCATCCCGAAGCTCCGTGCTCATTATGTATGGACACCAAGTGGCTTTTCTTCATGTGTCTTTGCCCTTTGTACCCCTAGTGGTCGGGCTTGGTGACGAGGATGCAAGGTCCTATGAGAACGCACACAAATAATGTGCCCACTTGATTCCTTAGGCACCGTAGAGTTTGGCAGCATTACAAAAAGAGATAGCTGCAGGTCATCATACAACTTCCTCTGTGGCAATCTCTCGGTAGTGGAAGGTGACATTCGAGTGGTGAAAGGATCCCTGGACCAAAGTGGCAAGGGAGAGCAAAATTTTGGCAGGCATGGAGCCCGACTTGGCGGACTGTCGACGACGTCCTCGTCCATAGGCACCAAAGAGAAGTCCATTGTAGAGTTTGCTGTTGTTGCCGAGCAAAAGAAGTTTCCTGTGCTCAAGATTGCATTTTGGCCGTATTTGAGAAAGGAACCAGCCGATGTTGAACAAGGAAGGCCGGATGATTGGACCGCATTAGCGTTGGCAACAATACTCTGCAAATAGTTGGCAGACAGAGGAAACACTAAGACCCAGTGGCAATTACAAGATGCCAATGAAATCAAGAGCAAAGAAGTCAAGGTCGACAACAACACAACATTGATTGCAGAAGAGAAGCAGAACTAGATGAGAGCACAAATTTTGTAGTCAAAAAACTTTCTCAATTATATATTTCAAAGCTAATCTGTATAATTTGAGGGAAAACACAACACAAAGCCTATATACAATTTAGTTCGCCCCAAGCTAAAATACCAGCACACTGAAAGAGCTAACAACTACCGTGCAAAGCACCTGAAGACCTCATGAACCGCATCCCAACAATGGAGACCCTATCTCAAGCTCTTTGAGAGTTTAACTATCTCCATGAGTTTGTTATATTCTCGCCGGTTTTGCTCATTACATAGCATTTGGCGCCCCATCTTCCTCGAACTATTTTTGCGGAACGCTTTGAGGCCCCCGTTTCTAGCAAGATGAAGACGTTGGAACCACGGAAGAAGGATGTCAAGGAGAAACGTGTCTTTTGGACCATTTTTCTAGTTGGTCCAGGTCTCCGAAAGCACTACATTTTCCAACTGGTCCAAAATGTGCTTGATCGGACTGTCATCCACTACGACGGTATTTGCAGCCGTGAATTTTCCTTGCTGGACATTGAACAAATGACTAAGGTCCTTTAGGAAAAGCTCCTTAGTCGTTCCAGGCTCTTTGAACGTGGCATGATAGACTGAATTTTCCCTACACTTCAACGTTGTGCAGGAATTTTGCCCAAACACAAAGTCAAGGAATTTCATGCCTTCGAAGAAATTAAGGCATATTTCTTCAGTGGTGGAGATTTTCATCAAGATCCACACCGAGACGTTAGCAAACATCCCTAGCTAACACACAAAGTCTGCATAGTTGAAACGGACGAACACTAACTTTGGTCCCACAACCGCGGGGATGGTAGTAGAATGCGGCTGCTTAGCATCACCAACGTGTTTGGGCCATCCTTTTGACTTGGCATCCTTGGTGACACATAGAATGCCATTGAGATCTAGGACGACGTGGAGCCACCTATCCGCCAACCCTAACCCCACTATAACCAGGAGATCCTTCGACGTCCCTCCACGATGACATGGAGGGGCTGATCCCTGCTATCAAACGGAGAAACATGGAGCTAGTTACTATCCTATTGTCTTAATTGACTCCTCGCAGAGCAATACAAATCAAATCTGAGACAGAGCTCAAAAAGCAAGCATGAAAGAAGGAAGAAGTATCCAGTCCCCCCAAGTTTGAAGAAAAGACACACACCTTTTTTAACTTTGCTAATTTTGTTTGCAAATCACTCACAGTTGTCGGGAGAAGAATCTCCACCTCCAGCAGTGCAGCATCCAGAATGATTGTATCAACAGGTGCAGATTCTGCCAGGCTGACAATCTCATCTGGGTCGACAATATTATCTTCGCTCTCAGAAGGTTGTTTTTTCTTTGAAGCATGAGGACCGAGACTTGGAGTAGAATGCCTTGAAGCTGGTGACTGAAGAGGTGTGGATTCATTCATGGCATCCACAGCGCCTGCACTTGGAAAAGATTTCAAGGAAAAAGTAAGAAGTCCATGTATTAATTTCTCAAAAAATGAGTTTTCATGATACAAAATTGAATTTTAAGACTCAAAATTAAGAACTTCGTGGTTATTTCCGCATGGAGATCTATAAAATCCATAATAATGGTCCTCTTATCATCCTCTAAGGGCCTGTACAAGCTATAATACACATCAAATCGAGTCAACCTAAAATGCCTTAACCACATTAGAACATCATTGTGTAGCACCTGCAGATGGGACCGTGGAAATGGACGTTGGAGATGGGTCGACTATCCTAGCCAGATCATCTTCATTCTCATCCCCTTCCACGATTGTCTTAGCCTCTGCTGCATTAGGTCCAACCCATCTTCATTCTCATCCCCTTCCAT
Source organism: Pleurozium schreberi (assembly GCA_006891605.1). Lineage (NCBI taxonomy): Eukaryota > Viridiplantae > Streptophyta > Bryopsida > Hypnales > Hylocomiaceae > Pleurozium > Pleurozium schreberi. The sequence continues at coordinate 139,294 of VACF01001874.1, read as the reverse complement.
CGGCTGGCCTGACTTCGAAATCTGGTGGTGGTGGAGGAGTGTTTGAGACCGGGTCAGTCGCTAGAAGAAGAGGAGGCTCATCATTTTCTTCCACAGAGGGTGCCGACGTTGTGGTCAGAGAAGATGGTATAGGTGCTTATGCAGGGGAGACCGGAGCAAAAGTGGTGGGCAATGTCGCAGACGGTGTGGGATCAGACGGTGCAGGACTAGGGGTGAGGAGAACCAGAAAGGGAGACCCTTCCACGGGATGACCAGACTCCCCGCCCATCACTAAAGCCATTCCTGCACCTTGGATCATCAACGGAGCTACGATTGGAGCCGATTGAAACGACGCAATGGGAGCCACGCTTGTCAGGTGGTTATAGATCGCATCATGCAGGTCGTCCGTTCTCTGAATCTGAAACGCCATGAGATCTTTCAGCTCATCTAGTCGCATGTTATCCTTCACATGCATTTTCAGATTCAACTCCCGGTCTCTCTTCTTGGCTTCCTGCATCTTGTCCAACTGCCTCTCGTAGTAGTCGTCATCGTCATCAACTACTTCCCTCCTCTTCTACGGAGTCCTGTTCCGCGCGGGAGTGATTGCTGGGGTCACTTCCACGGGCTGTCCTCAGGAAGCAGAGGACCCCCGGACACTTTGTAAGAGGTTTGCAGGATGCATGCCCACATGCTCTACATCAAGGGGTTCAGGGTCCAGTTGGTCCTGGTCCTCTTGAGAGTATTCTTCTTCTTCGAAAGCCTCTTCACTGTCGGCTTTGGTCCTCCGCAACCTGAAAGACAGAGTCTTTGGGAGGTCCCACGGCGACTTCTTGCACCTGGAAGAGGACGGGGTTGAAGCCCCTGTAGGCTTTTTAGGAAAGCGCTCTTCATCCACAAAAAATAACCCTTGGGCAGGAAGTCATTCTTGTCAATGACTTCCCCAACTCCACTACACTCGTCAACATGTCGGACTCGTCTGAAGCCCCAACAACGTAGACTTTATATCCCAGCATTTGCAAGGTTATCAACATGTGTAATTAGAGATGGTAGAGAAGCATAACGTAATGCAATGGAGAATCAAAGGAACTGAGCAAGATAGGTTGACCCAATCTAATGTGGCCTAACAATACAAAGACACTGCATCGCAAGGGATGAGGTCGACTCGACCTGAATGTCTTTACTATTGCTGCGTAGGTAAACTTTGCACCAACAAAGACGGACAGTATATTTCTTGACCCCAAACCGTATCTTCCCAACATATTGAGATAAAAGTCCATCCAAAACTCCATATTATGAATCTTGTAGAGGAGCTCATTATACAGACATGGTTTGTTGAACACGTCCGTGTCTGGTGCTCGGTAGGCTGGCTTGGAAAGTATCACGGTGGTCATAGACTTGTCTTGCAAGAATGTCAAGTAGACTCTCTCCATGGCCTTGCTGTTATTCGGAGAGTAGTCTCCCATCCTTTCATTCTTTGCCAGCCAGTAATCTGCTGAGTCCATCTGATATTCCTTCAGGACGTCATTCTACTGGATGAAGCTAATGACTTGGGTCTACTCGACTAGATCTGCGCAGATGAACATCCACTTAGGGACATCCTTGAGCGCAAGTTTCTGCATTGCTTGAAAGGTGTTCATGACTGCGTAGAAATATGGCATCATATTTGTGCCCTTTGCCTTATTCAGCACTCCAGGCATGTAACGAAAGTCAATGACTCCGAAGTTGAGATCCGCATTGGTTTCCTCTTTCCACGCATCCTTTGGCCAGTCGTGGTGCTTCTTTGCCGCCAGGTCATAGGTCTTGTAATGCGCGACAGATTGCGGCTTCACAAAATTGCCCCTCCGCTCAAAGAAGACCCTGAAAAATTCCGCCGGGTAGGAAGACAAGTCCGTAGCAGTCTTCTTCTTTGACTTGGTTTGCTTTGCGTCCTTCCAGTACTCTTTTCTAGGTTGTTCTAGAAGAACGTTCATGGTGGCGCTTGTGATCAAGCAACTACTCTTGAACTCGCTCCACTTCTTGACATTGAGGTCATTGAAGGAATTCGATAATCCCAATGTTGGGTCAAGAAGGTGTAGCTCCCTCTTCACCAGGTACTTGCGCTTGTGGCGCTCGACCCAGTCCTTTGCCGTATAGCAGCTCTACAGCTTTGAGGAGATCACCTTCACAATGACCTTTGGATACTTCAAATTCTGCTTCTTGGGATCCATGTGGAGAATGTGCTTGGCAAGCTTTGCCAGGTCGTCGTAGGAGAGGTTATCCAACCACTTGAAGAATTCGTGTGTCAGGTTTCCGCTCTCAGACTTCCACCTTGGTCTCTCATTGAATTTTACGAGATGGTCAGGGTCAATGAGTTCTCCGTGAGCTGCACTCGAAATAACCTTGTTCCAAAGTTTGAAGATAGCGTCAGGAGCAGTGATTATCTTCAGCTCGTTCGTGATTTTCAACTTTTCCTGAGCGTCCTTTCCCCTTGACGTTTTCTGGGATTTCACCACATCCAACATGGCAAACCGGACGTTCATGGCTTTCATGAATTCCTGCGAGAAGTGGAGAATGCAAGAACTAAATCAATGCCAGATTAGGTCAATGCAACCTAAATTGACATAATGCGCACATTTAAATTAATTTTCACAGAAAATGATTGTTAAGGTTGAGTCGACCCAAACATGCTTACCTTGAATTTTAATGTGTTCATGTTGTTCTCAGCATTGCGCCGAGCAACGGAGAGTGTGCCGATCGGGGTTTTGTCCTTTGGATTTTTTGGACTCCCTATGTTCACCCAACAAGTCCTCGTGCCAAGAATATTTGTTGACCACGATGGTTTCAAGGCAACAAAATGGTTTACATGGTTGTAGTACGCGGAAAATGTCCGGAGAACTTCATTATTGTTGTTGATGTGGATGAGGCCATCCTGAATCATTTACACTACATAGACACTGTGTTGCCCATTCACTATGTAGAATTGGCCTTTACTAATCCGGTCCTAGTCTTCTGGACCAGGCTTCTTCGCCTCGTTCACGGGCATGATGCAAAGGGTTTGCTTGCCGGTCTTGTTGGGCATGTGCATTAAGAAATGGAACATCTCCAACACAAGGTGCTCTTTGTGGTTGCGGATGTTAACATCACCAGGTGCCGAAATGAGCTGGTCTATGGACAACTTCTTCTTCTCGTCCACGGCGAAGATGTAGGCGTCACTACAGTTGGCCCAATAGTTCTTGTAGGCTTCGGTGGACTCCTTGTAGTCCACTACTTACTTGGGGTCGTGTGCAGCGGGGACATTCGTCACAGCCAGTGCGAAACTGAGCTCCACCTTTGCTGGCTCACTCTCAACATTCTTAGTGGCCTGCCTGCCTGAGGTCAACACTAGATTGTTTCTTCTTCTGCTTGTGTCTGGTGTGCCTCCTTGAAGACTCTTCCTCGTTCCATGGCTCTGTTGAGTTCTAGGGGTGCCTTAAGAACTCTGCCCCTCCAACAAACTCGACGGATCATGCGACACCGAGTGCCCAGCGTTTTGTGAAATCTTCAATTCCACCTTACCCTTCAGAACCGCGAAATCGACAAAGAGCTGTCCAAGCCTATTGCAGAGATTCTTGCCTGTGACTTGCACTCCCTTCTCGTTCTTCCAGTAGCTACCATCCACTTTCTTTTTGAGTTCTGAAAATCTTGCTGCTATACTCTGTATTGTCCAGACTCTCGATGAAATGGGTAACGTAAAAGGGGGTCTTTGCTGAGTCAATGACAAGTGTGAAATGATACTGATCTTCGTCCTTCTTTCCGACCTAGGCAGTCACATAGTGGATCTTCATCACTGATCCAACGAACCTTGAAACCTACTTCACTTTTTCTTCATAGGAGACTAGGTAATACGGGTGCTTGTCCTTGTATTTTCTTGTGAAGCAGTAGAGGCTGGTCATCAGAATGAGGCTCAAACTCCAGCACTACACCGCGTCAAAATCTATTAGCTCCCAGTATTCTCCTTCGGTGTTGAAGTCATCTCCGTCGTCTTCGTCAGCGATGATGTTCATTTTCTTGAAGAAGTGCATGAACTTTGGTACCTGCTCCTCCATCCTGTAGGGTTTGGGTGCAGGGTTGCACGGACTTCCGGATGCTCGGACGTCCAGCGTCCACGTCCGCTGCTCCTAGAGCGTCCGGAGACATAGACAGACGGGCGGACAAGGCGGCGGCCGAGCGGACGGCCGAGCGGACGGGGCCAGGCCGCAAAGGTCAAGGCCCTTAAAAGTTCAAATGTATTGCCCTTTTCTTTAAGCTTGTAGAAAACACTTTAACTTTATAATTTTCACACTATTTTTTTTTTGCAAATGCTGAATTCATATTTGGAATCAAAGATCTTAAATTAGTTAAAGGACATGATAAAAAGTTAAATTCAATTGACACAATATAGTTATATAGGGGGCAATTTTCTACATTTTACTTGTGGAGAGGCAATAAAGGGATTAGCCTTGAGTCCTCCACTCCTCTGAAGTCGTCGAGGGCGGACATTTATCTTCAAGTCTAGAATGACACACAAGTATACAATGGCATTATGACAAACATCAATTACTCATTTAGCTTGCAATGTACTTGTCAAAAATAGAATATTCATTATCAATTGAAAAATTGCTCATCTATTGCAAAATGTACATTCAACTGAAATTACATAGACATTCAATGAAGATACAAATTGTGTGCATAAATCATTAAATCCGTACTTCCGTATATACTATGCATCTAAACCAACCRTGCACATAATGCGATGTRCGTTTGTGTCTATAGATATTGCATACTCCTATACCCTTACATTACATTCTAAAAACTCAAACATTCAATMCTGTTGGCGAAAATGTTCATCCGRTACAGGCCAATTGAACGATGAAGTGAATCGCGTTATTACTTCTGCTAAACTACTATGACTTCCTGCATTGGGTGCACGTTGTGAACTCTCTGCACCRTTTGTTCAAARTCAATTTAAATACAATTGGAATACGGTTCCCAATTCGTGATGTTGGTAGCTCACATGGTTATTGCTTCCACGCCTTTGCGATTTGTGGTAAGCCTCTGACATACATGATGCATTGATCTTCATAGCTATCTGACCAATGGCAAACTTCTCGGATTGCTTGGAGTCGTTGGGTATATTCTCGACATCGGCATTTTCTCTATGCACGTAATTATGTAATTGTTGGATCCAACCACCACCTCCTCCTCAAAGTTTCGTCTCGTTCAGTCGTAGATGTGAATGTATACAGTGATTTCTTTGGGGCCGTAATAGTTGTAGTCATCCCCCAATCGCAGACTCCAATGTAAATCAACGATTCATTTTCAGGAAAATGAAACATTACATTGTCTGAAGAAATGTCGTTGTGGAGATGTCCCGCACAATGCACTGCGTTCATTATATGTAACAATGCCCAAGCAAGCTCTGTTTGCTTCGATCTCCAACGCCTGAGACGATGAGCTGCATTCACTTCTTCATCGGGGACCGGGGGGGCATATGCGGTTGCACCAATTCAAACATATATGTTATCTGGATAATCATTATCCATTTTCAATATTTCTCGCAAAGTACCGCCATTCTACCAATATGTGTAGCCTTTATTTTTTGTCGCGTGCACGGCCAAAAATCGTATCGCTCCATCGTGCGGAATACGTATGGCCATTGACTCAGTATTGTGTTCGAGCTTTGCAAGTTCAGGTCTTCTACTTTCCTGAAGAGAGGTGTTTGCTGCAAACTCCCAAAACGTTTGAATCTTGAAGCAGCCTTCAATTTGCAGCTTCCGAATGGTTGCATAGCCACCCTGCATGATTTTGTTATCTACAGCAATCACCCTCGCTATTTCCGGAAGTGCTATAAGATGGCGACGTGTAATTTGCACTTGTGCAACTCCAGTTGCACTATTCCACCAACCCACTGACCTTTCTCTGTTTTGATTTTTAACAAATGGTATACACCTCATTATGAATATGTCTGCTTTCATAACAACCTGGTGAAATTCCTCATCATTTGCATGATGCGCCACCCCAAATTTTTTTATCATAACGTTTGAATTTCATAATGCGTCGTGAACTCGTGAATCCAACTAGTCTTGAAAGTCGCGCTTCTCGGTGTCTTCATACCACTTTGGTTTGTTTAAAGCCTCCAACATCTTATTTCTCATGACTGCTTTGAATTTTGCAACACACTCTTCTCCATAACGAATGTACTTGGAATCCAAAGACATTGTAGTCTTTGTCTCATAAAACGCGACAACGAGTTGAATTATGAAATTCTTGCAAGTCCTTAACGGATAATCTTTAACAGAGTAACATGGCACTACCGCTCTTCCCTTCCTAGTCTTTTTGCTCTTCGGCATCTTAAGCAACGAATAGTTGAATACTTTCTTGCAAAAAAATGACAAAAGTTCCTCCAAAAGCTTGCACTTTTATCTTTCCAAAGAGAGGAGCCAATGGAGGGGCGAACTACCAAGCTTTGCGCTCACTCTTGCAACCAACGAAGCAAGGGGGAAAACAAAAGTAAGTTGCTGATGGGCCGTCCGCCCTAATATATGAGGCGAATGGCTTGTCCGCCTCGTGCTCATCGTCCGATCGGGCGGACCCTAGGAGCGTCCGCCCAATCGGACGGTGAGGACGAGGCGGACCGGCAAACGAGCAAACAGACTAGCGGACGCCTTTCCGTCCGCCTCATCTACGCCGTCCAATCGGCCGAACCCAGAAATCGTCAGCCCGATTAGACGGCGCAGACGAGGTGGACAGGAGGCCGTTTGCTAGTCCGTCCACGCAGCCCGTCTGCCCGTTTGTCCGTGGCTCGTCCGCTGGTCCGCCCGCCCATACGCGCCTCGTCCATTGGTCCGCTCGCTCGTCCGCAGAGACCGTCCGCTCGGTCGTCCGGTTCGCCTGTCCGACCGCCCATTCGACCAGTCGTCCCCGAGTCCGTCCGCTCGTCCGCGTGTCTCTAAGTTAGTAACAAATGTGCCAATATTTAAGATCGTAAGATTTACACAAAAAAAGCTTTTTGACTTCTACTAACATGTGTAGTTTGGAACTTTCATTGCTTCCAATTTTGCAACCCTTTTAAGAAATAGAAATTTTTTATTTTGACATGAAATTTTTTTTTATGAGATCATCTATATATTGATAATATGTATGCCAAATTTCAAGTTCAAAAAATTTCCCCCCTAAATGATATTCCAAATCTCCTAACATATGTTGTTGCAAGAAACAATTTCACAGTTTTCACTATAACCAACTTGTACCTCCTTCCATGGATTTAATTATTTTTCTTTTGCGAAGATTTTTTTTTAAAAGATCACCTCTATGTTGATAACATGTATGCAAAGTTTCCAGTTTAGAATAATTACCCCCCAAAAAATATTCAAAATGTGCCAATGTGTATATTGAAGTCAGCAATAGTGAAATTTCCCTTACAATGACACCTGTTGGGAGATTTTGAATATCTATTTTTGGAGAATCTTTTTGAGCTTAATATTTGGAGACATGTTATGAACATAGATTTCATTTCACGCAAAAAAAAAACATGGTAAAAAATCACTTTTTCAGTCCTTGGGAGAATGGAAGGGTGCCAAAGTAACAAAGTTGGCAAATTTTGTCACAACTACACATGTTGGTAGATTTAAAATACCTTTTTACTGTAAATTGTTAGGTCTTGAAAATTGGCACATTTTTTAATAACTGAGAGATGATCTTGTACAAAAAAATGCAAGGAAAATAAACAAACTTTCAACCCTCATGAGGGTGCCAAAGCTGGCAGCAGTGAAGAAAATTTCCACTGTGAAGGCAAAAATTTGTAAATGAAGTAGACCTTCACTTACTTTACAAAAAATCACTGTAAATCCATAAGTAAATAGAACTTCACATTTGTATTTACAAACTAATTTTAGAGTTGTAGAAATGCACAGAACATTGAATATTTGAATAGAAGTCCATCATTTATTGCACAACTTGATTCAGAATATGAACACAATGAACACATTGCAAGTTTGAAACGTATAGGGCAATTCCAAATTAAAATATGTACGCGATAAGTACTAAAGAAACCTAGTAATCTACTATGAGTATAGCAGTTCTCTACCTAACAAAATAGACCTCCTTTGCAAACTACAAAAACCTACTTGTAATGAATAGTACGTGCATCTTCAATGTGTTCAATCGTATTATATTTCATTCCGAGTCCCTAAACCATAATCCCTAAACCCTAAAACCTTAATAGTTTAATTCCTAAGTATTTTCTTAGAATTCATTATTTCTCTTCTTTGATTCAAGTTCAAATTGAAGTTCAAATCCAAGCCAATTCATATTCAAGTAATCGAGTCATGATGATTGATGAACTCAATTAAAATATTACAAAAGCTTCAGATTCAACTAAAATAAATGAAAGTGTACTTCAAATGAATTTAAGAAATCAATTGATTTAAAACAAATTATTACACATTATAGATGAAATTTGGAAACTATTAAAAAATCAAATGCAATGCAGGATATCCAATTCAATAAATAGCAACATTCATTTCAAATTCGAATGCAACATTTTTGTCATTGCTCTCCAATTTGAACCTTTAAGAAATGGAATTCTATTTGTACGGATTGAAAATTTGAAATTACATTCACATTCAATCATTCCTATTCTAATGAATTTCCGACACCAAGTTGCACATGCAATTCATTTTTATTTCAAGTCCAATTGTATATTTGTATTGTACTTGAAGTGATTTTCTAATTAAATTCCAATTGAATTCCAATTTAGTCACAAATTCAATTCATGGAGAGTCCAACTTAAAAATTAAAATTCATGGAAGCATGAAATTCAATTTGAATTTTAATTCAAATGACTTCGTAAAATCAATTAGACATTTAGACTAGGAAAGTAGGAAACGGTCVACAATGGAATTCAAACGAAAGTGGAATTGAAATTGAAAGGAAGTTGTATTCAAATTTAATTCATTTAATATGATTACAAATCAATTGAAAGTGTCCATTTCTAATGTATTTCTATGTCAACAGAAATCCTACTCAATTCTTATTGAAATGTAGTTCCAATTACAATCTAATTCTTATTCACATTAATTTTGTTTTATTTATAATTTCATATTCAATTCCAATGAAGGTCTACAGACATTGCAATGCAATTCTAATTTGATGCAAATTCAGATTATTTAGTAGAAAGTTCAATGCAAAGAACATTTCAATTTCATTTTGAATTGCAACATTTATAAACTTTCATAATCAATTCAACATAAAAACTGAATGCAATTCAATTGAAAAAACATGTAATTATAATGTAAATCAAATTGAAATGCAATTAAATGTTGATTGAAATTGAAATTGAATTCCTGTTGAATTTCATTCAACTGATTGGTTATTCATTTGCAAATGAAATTCGAACTTGATCCAACTGTAAATTCAAGTTCCATGTGAAACCACATTTAATTCTCATTGAATTCAAATTCGAAGTGGAATTGAAATTTGAAATAACATTCACATTTAAATGTAATGTAATTCATATCCAACGTAGGCATGAGTATGAGAGGGAGCGGCTCAGAAATGAGAAATTGATGGTTTAAAATAGGCAATTGGCAAAAGACTACGCAACACGCGAGGAGCACTTACGAGAGCACCATGAGACGAAGAAACGACATGTAACATTGGTGAGTGATATGACTGAAAAATATAAGCAACAATATGATCAGGAGCGGCTCAACAATGACAGACTGAAGGTCGAAAATAGCCAATTGACAAAGGATTGCATGAGATACAAGGAACACTTACAAGATCACCGTGACATGTTAAAGAAATTAAAAGACAAGAAGACATGTTCACATTGCAAGGGCTCATTGGGAAAAAGTCAACGGACTTAAAAAATTGATTAACTCTTTCTTCCGCTCAACAAAGGCAAAGCCGTGGACAAGATCACCCAAGTGAAAGTGGCAGAAGGTGCAAGCTTGCAACTAGAGCTTCTTCTGGATTGGAGGGTCCTAAATCCATGCTAACGATTGAGGACTTACAGCAATAATTGAACTTAGCAATTCAAGAGAAGAATGAGGCGGAGTCTTTAATGAGAAGAATGAAAAATGTAGGAGTTCTAAGCAAAATCCTTCCAAAGAATCTCGGGGACTTGCGTTGGATATTTTGGGCAAGGCAACTACAAGATCCTGCACGCGTGTCCTCTCGCCTCATGAGTGGGCTTGTCACCTATGCAATGGAGTCGGACAAAGCCTACAATCACGTGTCCAACTCTTATAGGCGTCTGATGCGGAAGTTGAAGGATGAAAGAGCAAATCCAAATGTACATGTTACGGTTTGGGGAGACATGGATCGAATGTTTGAGCGCCTTAACCATGGCAAATCCTATGAATCTAATGACATCGATTGGACCAAGAAAGTGGAAGAAGGATAGGTCGTTCACAACATATTGTCTGCTCACATTTTAGATGAGCAAAAAACACTTGTGCTTGGTAGTACTTCCAACCATTTCTTGTCGAAAGGGAGGTATTGTCTTTGCCAACACGGTTTTGGGCCCAAAGGAGGTTTAACTTTGGATCAATGTGGCCATTTTTTCCATATCCTTTGTATCCAAAGGGCCGCAACGTATGCCGCTCGTTGTCCCATATGCCGTATTTCTTTGACTCCAAGGTTTTTTGAAATTCTAAGGATTTTGCTTTTGATGCCATCGGGCCACAAGTACAATCGATGGAATCTTCCCCTTGATCAAGGGCCATACAAATTCCAAAATTACTTGCATTGGGGAAAAGCAATGGATTGGGATTCTACCCCATCCAGACATGGCACTACAAGAGAATGTGTCCAAATTGACAGAAACTGATCCGAATCAACTAGTCCTAATGGACTAAAAATTGACAAAAAATTGATAGATTTTTGTCAATTCGGACAATTTCCTGTCCAAATTGACCGAAAATTGTCCGAATTGACAAAAATCTATCAATTTTTTGTCAATTAGGACTAGTTGACTCAGACCAGTTTCTGTCAATTCGGACACGTTCCTTTGTAGTGTGGGTTGATTAACCCTGAGGTTACTGCAAAGGATCAGTATTTTTGGATGACGCGAGATGTGGAAGTGGAGTTTCATGCCTTTGCAATTCCAATGCTTGAGTCTCAAGAATTATTTTGCTGCAGCATGGGAGGACATTGGAGCATCGTACATTGAAAATTCTTTCGATTTCACGAGGCCGAATGGAAAAAAAATGAGACTGATGATTGTTTGGTGAAGGTAGAAAGCGATCCTCAAGTCAATGTGCAATATGAAGGGTACAACCACGATTTGATAGGGCGGGCCCTTGTTTTAACAAAGTTGGAAGAAGTAGCAAAGGTGCATTCCAGAGTGGATTTGGACGCACTAATAACGCAAGAGCAAAAAATAGAAGATATTGCTTGAGCATTTGATAGGAGGATGGATGAGGTCATCACAAAGTGGAGGGATTATCTAGGAGGGATTAATTCAGATGGCGAACTCAATCAATTCCATGTGAAGAAAGAAGACGAGCAAATTCAAAAACTTCTGCACACAGTAGATATGACTGTCTCGGCTTTGAATGCGTGTGAAGTGGAGTTGTTGCGCAAAAACAAACGGAAGATTTCAGAAGAAGATGATCACTCTCCAAAAACGAGAAGACTATTTGAGAGAGTTGACATGGAAGTAGGATTTTTCCTTGAACTTCAAAATCGCGTTGAACAAGGCAGTCCTCATCCAGTACCTCGTCAAACAAGTAGAAGACTCATGGAGAGGGAGGGGACATCTCGTGATGCAGAAGACAATAATATGTAGTAGGAAAATTTTTCATTTTTTACTATAGACCTACACTAATAGTAAACTGTAAAAGTAGATTAGTATTTAGTAAGTAGTACAAGCTTTATTACTTTTGTTTGCTCTCTAAGTATGGCACCTTTTGTATTTTTTGAATCGTGCTAATCATAGCTTCCTTATACTTTATATTGGTTTGCCCCCCAAAAAACTGTTTTCATTGTCCTATCCATATATGAATATAAGGCCATATTCGTTATATTGAGACTTTTCGCAATCTCATTATTATCCTCAAGTCGAGGATAAACTGCTGTATCTCTTCATTAGTATTTTTTTTATATGTAGGTAACAACACCAACTCTTAGAATTTCATTACAGGACCATTATTTTAATATTATTTATTTTTTATTTCAATTACTATTTTTTTAAATGAATTTCTCAATAATTAGCATTCTGTCTCAAAATCTGCAAAAAGTCTCAATATAACGAATATGGCCTTATATATGTAATTTTTGGTATTTTTGGAGCTTCATCGCTGATGAATCAAGATGTTCTCTTCATTTGCGTTTTTTTTGCCGAGATGAGCCGGTCCGCTGGTGTGTCCACTGGTCCGCCCAACTACCGTGTTTAAGGACCATTGGGCTTGCATTCAACGATTATTTTGATTTCAGGTTTTGAGAGGTATAAGATCAAGGAAGGAAGTAGTTGAAGTCACTCTTGTTTGGTGAATGCTAATATTTCCAAGGGCTGGAGCTACGTTTCTTGTGTCTTTTGCTTGGTAATAGTTCAGTGAACAAGGGGGCTTTGGTTTCCAAGGCTTCATGCAGTATTTTTATCTGATACATGATACCTTGATACATGAACATTTGATGATTTGAATGCACAAGTCGCAGCAAATATTGATCATTTTGAACTCAAATTTATAAGAAGATTTTTAGAATGAATAAAGATTTTTCAGGATGGTATATTGTTACAACAAATGGTAAAGTGAAGTGCAAAGCATGCAGTTTGGAATTCGCAAATCGAAAGTGCCGCATGTTGAGCCATTTGGGTTATGAAGGGAAGAATGGTACTCGTGACACAGGAATAAGCTTATGTTCATGATTGACATCTGCAATTTGAGCTCTCTTTCTTCGGTATGATGGAATGTTCCCACGAAGATTGGATCTTGAGAATATAGACAACCAAAATCTTTCAATAGTCGCAAATCCTACGCCAAACGGAAAAGATTCAGACCATTCAACGCAAGTAGATTCTTGCGCAAATCCTATTGAAACAGTTCGTTCAGTTTCGGGGATAAACCAGAACACAGCATCCACGAGCCAACATGGAACTCCACCCTGTTCCATTAGTAGGCCTCGTAGGCAGTGCCAGCTAATAGATGGTTTTGAAGAAGCTGGTAGACGCAACTTGAATACGTTGTGGGCCAATTTCTTCTACACGGCCAACATACTATTCGCTATAGCTCGAAGTGAAGTATTCAAAGTGGCAGTGAAGAGAACAACTGAGTTCAAAAGGCCATACAGCCCTCCTTCGTATGGAGCTATACGAACAAAGATGTTAGACCAAGCGAAGGCAGATGTTGAGGTGAAATTGCACAAGCGGACCGAAGAAAGTATCCGAAAATTTGGTGCAACATTGTCTATGGATGGATGGAGCTCAGTTAGAAATCAACCACTGTTGAATGTGATGCTCGTGTCTTCCGCGGGAGAACAGTTTTTGGGATCAGTGGACACAAGTGGATTTGAAAAAAACGGAGAGTATTTGGCAACAGTTTTGGACGAATTCATAGAGAAGGTAGGGCCAGAGAATGTGGTGCAAATAACCGCGGACAATGCTACTGTGAATCCTAAAGCCGTGAGAATTGTAACAAAGAAGTATCCGCACATTTTCTTCCAAGGGTGCGTGGTCCACGCCTTGAATTTGTTGCTCAAAGATTGCGGCAAGAAAGATTGGATAAAAACACTAATTACTGATGCACGCATGCATAACATTCTTGACTGGCATGCAGTCCTCCCCCCAGGTGGAGGTATAATGCCTTCCTAGATACCTGGGGGGAAAACAAGATTATAATCCTTTATCTGCAATTGGCTGGCAGGTTGAGAGAGAGTGGGCTGTCAGACTCATTGTCGTCTGATTGGTTGCTGGGGGGGCCAGATTTTGAGGAGCAAAAGGGACCCCCCCCCAATGAAGGTGAAGAATGTTATGTGGTGCTGAAGTTCTTTAGAAAGCGACATATGACGCTTGTACTTTTTCGTACTTACGAAAAAGAATTGAGCTTGTTGATGTCGGGGGAAAGAAGATTTGCCTCCAATTTTATTGCATTGAAGCGCTTGATGAAGATGAAGAGCGCATTAAAACAAAGTGTGAATGACCCCCGTTGGGAGACATACGTGAGGACCTTGTCAGATAAGAAAAGCGATAGTTGTACAAAATCTTGACTTGTAAAGAAGTCAATAAAGGGCTCTAAATTCTAGAGAACTTGCAAAAATTTTGTGCAATTGGTGGGCCCTGTTGTGTATGGCCTCCGTGACGTAGATGCAAAGACACCATGCACGGGCAAGGTTCTACATATTATGAGGAAAATACGCAAACAAGTGGCGGGGATAGTGAATCCACCTTTTCGCTTGAAGGCCGAAGAGGTGAAACCACTACAAGGGGCATTCCAGGCTCGATGGGAATTAGTGGAGAATGATATCATGTATGCTAGGGCTCTTCAAAATCCCTACCTCCTTGAAGATCAAGAATTAGCCGACGATGGCCATGTAGCTAATGCATGCAGGAACGTATTCAAGCGAATATGTAAACCTGAAAAGTACCATGACGTGGTGAAGGAGTTCATGGCTTTCCGACATAAAGGGTTTCCTTTTCACAACATGTCAGATGCAACTGAATCAAAATTATCAGCGCACACTTGGTGGGATTTTGAAGGAGCATGCGCGAAACACCTTGCTCCAATTGCGAGGAGAATATTGGGGCAACCTGTATCGTCATCTGCATGTGAACGCAATTAGAGTAGTTACTCTTTTGTGCACAACAAATCTCGTAACTAATTAAACACGAAAAAAGCAATGGATTTGGTGTATGTGTACACAAATTCCAAGGTCGTGTCTGCATCAAACGAGAGAGACGAGAAGAAATGGTACCGTGAGCATGTGGAGGACGACTCTGAGGAATCCGATGGGCTTGTCGGTGACGAYGACAGCAGTGATGATGACGATTTTCTGGAAGAAAATGTTGTCAATGACATGAATGCCGAAGAACCTGAAGACATGGAGCAATCACAAAAGGAACAAGAAAGAAGTGATGTGGACCTTCTAGATGATGCTCGCCACGATAGAAGTGGACACGTGCACAACTCYGATGTTGGCAGATGGAATATGCACGATGATAATGTGACCAMCAATAATGGAGACGAGTATGATTTCCCTTTAGAAGATGGTTACTACGAAAGTGATGAACAAGTACCTTTCATAGCAAAATTTCTAGATGGAAGCCGCCTTCTAAGCAATGAATCGCTTTTGGAAAACAAGGGGGACACAAATGTTCCACCTGCAACTGAAATTGAGATTACGTTTGCAGTCGTTATGTCTGAAAGGGGGGGGTGCTTGGTACGGAAAAGGCTCCATTGGCGGCACATTTAGAAAAAAATGATGAAACAATGATAAAAGCCAAGTGAATGTGGACAATACAACATTGGAGTTTGGAGGAAGATTAGCGATCAATCGTATTGAGGAACAAAGTATCGTGGATTTTACCACGCAACTATCGGTCAACAATGTACTTCCAGAGTTGGTAGAAAGTGGAAGCCCAAACATGTTGCACAGTGGTGAAGCCATGAAAGAAAGCACCATAGAGCTGCCACGTAGCAATCATCCAACAGCTCCACGAGTACTATTCAACACGAGAAGTACTACTTTCTTGGGTTCAAAAGGTTATGAATCAGAAATGTGGACTTCCAACATATCTTCAAGCCATATTCCTGAAGATAATGAGCCATTGTGTGCCATGTTCAAGAAAAGAGAGGGATGCCCACTTCAGTCATCTATGAAGCCATGGAACGGGAAATTGAAATCTTTGACTAAAATAGAAGGATGCACCAACAAGAGGCGCCAAACAGAAAAAACAATGCTGGAGGACTGTATTGAAACTAAGAAAAGACGAGTGATGGAGCCGTTCTTAATATCCACGAGGAAGAAAGCCAAAATAGAAAAACTTCCTCTTGATAGACGTGAGCAAAATGCGGTTGACGGCCTTAGACAAAGCATAGGAAAAACTTTAATACAAGTGAAGAAAGAGAAGATGGGCAAGTCAACTAGACCTTCTACATTGAGGAAAGTGCTTCCAAATAGAGAGGAAAGTCAATTATCTTCTTCAGATGACGAAGATAATATGTTTGACAGTGAAGACGACGGACTTCAATCAAATGACTATAGTAGTGGGGCAGAGGTGAAAGGAGACAAAGATTGGAAGCCTAGGATTTGCAACCGTAGAAAAGACTCGAACAATGGGTAGTTCCTAAACAATGTGTTCAAATGCAAGAAGTTGAAGACAGAAGAATTCATCTAGAGTATGCAAGCATTGAGCCTTAGTAGAATAGTAGCCTAGAACTTTAGAAGTTCATAAGTAGTTTGTTTGTTTATCTTTGAAAATGTATTGAAATCTTTCAATTTATAACATTCCATTCAAAGTGAAATTCAAAAAATATTCCTTGKGTATGCTTTGATTTTTTGTTTTCGATGTAATGAACAAGATATTTTTTGAAGCACCACACTTCAACGAACAAAAAAAATAGCCTACTAGCCTAGGAACAACCTAAAAATATATTTAACCCATGAACTTAACTGTGAAATCTTAAAACTGCCCGTTCGTCCGCTCGTCCGCCGGACGCCGACCGGACACCGTCCGCGAGCGTTCGCTAGTGTCCGATTCAACCGGACGTCTGGACGTCCTATTTTTGGATGCAATTTTCCAAAATATGAACATCCGAGAGAAGCTTGTTCGAGTAAGGATTAGTAGAATAGACTAGTTAAGTCAAGTTGACCTAATTGTAAATTTGTTATTACTATAGGTTTGTCTTGGGCCTTATATGTTCTTTTTTGTCAATTGTTAACGTTACCACATTTCATTATCTCTTTTGGGTTCGTTTTCTTTGCTAATGGCAATGTATGTTTTTTTTCAATCACTGATCGTGTGTTTTAGGTTGGGTCAATCTAAATTAACTTTGCGTGTTGTTTTTATATATTGCTGGACTTCTTTAGGTCGACTTGACCTATTCTTCAATTTGCTTAATTGATTCTTTGCTTAGCAATATTGTTTTTCTTGATTTCGCATAGACTGAAATGGTTTTAGTATTCTCTGGGGTCTTAGGTCTTTATATTATTTCCATTCATTTAGAAAGTCATTCATATTTTTTTAAGTCGGATTGACCAAAATCGACTCATGTATTCAAATGAGCTCAAGAAATACTGCTAATATGTTTAGAGTCGACCTAAACTGTTGTCGATCTAAACTGACAGAAGGTCTAGTGTACAAGTAGTTCTCCAGATTTGATGTGATTTTCTAACCTCTTTCTTTGCCAAGACTGTCGAGTTGCAAAATCTCGGATTGAATGGAATGAACTTGCTACTGCACAACGCAAAACGCACACTCAGAGTGAGAAGAGAATGATAGCAACAGAGTATCAAACATGCATAAATGCAGAAAAATGCATTCACAATCGTCTCTCAATCATGCACCCTAATTTTATGATTGCACTTTTACTAGGTAAAACCCTTAAGCTTTATAAAAAAAAATCAAACAAAAGTCACATGAGAATTAAAGAAACACAAGTTACACAAGAAACAAAGAACTGTAAGTTCCACGAGAAACACAAGTCAGAACGACAAACAGAAGTCACACAAGAAACACAACTTAAAACTAAAGTCAAATTAAAAACCATCCTATACTCAGACCTAAAACCACAGCAACACACAACACAATTCACATAGGATGAAGGAGCTTTTCAGCTTCTTCTTTTCAACCAGCTCCACGTATAGAACTCCTAACTCCTCAAAATGCGCTCGTCACTGTGTTTGGCAGGGTTGCACGGACGTCTGGACGCTCGGACGTCTAGCGTCCACGTTCGCTGGTCTTCAAACGTCCGGAGACATAGACGGACAGGCTGTTTAGCGGATAGGCTCCGTCCGCTAGACGGGCGGACGGGCGGACCAGCAGACGCGCAGACCGGAGGACGGACAGACCAGCGGACCAACGGACAGACGGAGCCAGTGTTTAGGGGCAAGGCCCTTAGGCCCTTAACCCTTAAAGAACTAGATCCATTCATCTATTGTGAAATGGTCAAACTTCCTATTTGAGCTAAATTTGGCTTTTTTAATTGTGTTCAAACAACAATCTTGTATTTTTATTACTTGAAACTTTGAATTTTATGTCACTTTGAAATATTTCAATTTGTTTCATGATCAATAGTAATTGTTATCAATTTTGTTGCAAAAAATAAACATAAATGAGTAAAAATAGAAAAAAACAGAAAAATTGCTCATCTATTGCAAAATGTACATTCAACTGAAATTACATAGACATTCAATGAAGATACAAATTGTGTGCATAAATCATTAAATCCGTACTTCCGTATATACTATGCATCTAAACCAACCGTGCACATAATGCGATGTACGTTTGTGTCTATAGATATTGCATACTCCTATACCCTTACATTACATTCTAAAAACTCAAACATTCAATCCTGTTGGCGAAAATGTTCATCCGATACAGGCCAATTGAACGATGAAGTGAATCGCGTTATTACTTCTGCTAAACTACTATGACTTCCTGCATTGGGTGCACGTTGTGAACTCTCTGCACCGTTTGTTCAAAATCAATTTAAATACAATTGGAATACGGTTCCCAATTCGTGATGTTGGTAGCTCACATGGTTATTGCTTCCACGCCTTTGCGATTTGTGGTAAGCCTCTGACATACATGATGCATTGATCTTCATAGCTATCTGACCAATGGCAAACTCCTCGGATTGCTTGGAGTCGTTGGGTATATTCTCGACATCGGCATTTTCTCTATGCACGTAATTATGTAATTGTTGGATCCAACCACCACCTCCTCCTCAAAGTTTCGTCTCGTTCAGTCGTAGATGTGAATGTATACAGTGATTTCTTTGGGGCCGTAATAGTTGTAGTCATCCCCCAATCGCAGACTCCAATGTAAATCAACGATTCATTTTCAGGAAAATGAAACATTACATTGTCTGAAGAAATGTCGTTGTGGAGATGTCCCGCACAATGCACTGCGTTCATTATATGTAACAATGCCCAAGCAAGCTCTGTTTGCTTCGATCTCCAACGCCTGAGACGATGAGCTGCATTCACTTCTTCATCGGGGACCGGGGGGGCATATGCGGTTGCACCAATTCAAACATATATGTTATCTGGATAATCATTATCCATTTTCAATATTTCTCGCAAAGTACCGCCATTCTACCAATATGTGTAGCCTTTATTTTTTGTCGCGTGCACGGCCAAAAATCGTATCGCTCCATCGTGCGGAATACGTATGGCCATTGACTCAGTATTGTGTTCGAGCTTTGCAAGTTCAGGTCTTCTACTTTCCTGAAGAGAGGTGTTTGCTGCAAACTCCCAAAACGTTTGAATCTTGAAGCAGCCTTCAATTTGCAGCTTCCGAATGGTTGCATAGCCACCCCGCATGATTTTGTTATCTACAGCAATCACCCTCGCTGTTTCCGGAAGTGCTATAAGATGGCGACGTGTAATTTGCACTTGTGCAACTCCAGTTGCACTATTCCACCAACCCACTGACCTTTCTCTGTTTTGATTTTTAACAAATGGTATACACCTCATTATGAATATGTCTGCTTTCATAACAACCTGGTGAAATTCCTCATCATTTGCATGATGCGCCACCCCAAATTTTTTTATCATAACGTTCGAATTCCATAGTGCATCGTGAACTTGTGCCTCCAACCAGTCTACAAAGTTGCGCTTTGAGGTGTCTTCATACCACTCTGGTTTGTTTAGGGCCTCCAAAATCTTGTCTCTCATGTTTGCTTTGAATTTTGCAATACACTCTTCTCCGCAAAATGAAGAAAGCAGCAAACCCTAGCGCGTCTTCGAGCAACCTGGTGGAGCTAAAAACTGTCGATGACTGGTCCCAATACCCGGCACTCCGGTGCCGGAGCTGAGAACCGATGCCGAGCTCTCCCGTTACCCGGAAACCAGGGCCAGAACTGAGAACCGGCTATAAGTTGGTCTCCATACCCAAGACCTTAGTAAAAACCAACCTTGTACTTGCAAGAACCGGTACAAAATTGAGACCCGGCCCTAGTGTTGCCACCGATACCTTGGATCCCACTCTGAATTGACCTGATTCTCCCACTATACTTGGACACGTTGAAACTTGGAGGTCGTTTATACTTGTACATTGTTGACACTTGGACATCATTGATATTCATTCGATACTCATTGTCTATACCCGCTACCCCACTCAAACCCAGTGTGATGCTTGCCCTCCATACTCGGCCTGCACTTAACAATATCCGGTCCAGTACTTGCTATGTATACTTGGGACCCTTCTCAGACCCGACTTGGAACTTGTCTTTAATATCCGGACTCCACTCTAAGACTTGCCCACCATACTCAGGATTCCCAGTGAACAATGCGTAGTGCTTGCCTTCAATACCCGTACATCACTGATATCCCCCAATATCCACACATTACTAATATCCGGTCTGCATCCACGCCAAAAATCTCAAATAATCAAAAGGAAAACTAGTTTAAGTTATGTGAGGCAACGACCCAATCATCTACAACATAAATTAATGAAAATCCTCATATATACTTTTACCCACCATTTTAAATTCATACTCGCTGTCCTATACTCATGCCCGCCATTTTGTATTCATACCTAAAACACACAAATTGAAACAAAATTTCTTGTAGAAGAAAAGCGTAAGAAATTATTAATTTTGTATGAGTACTACATGCAAAAGGGTTTTCTATGCATTTCCCGGTTAAAAATATTCCCGGTGAGTCTCACTTTTTTCCTATTCCCTAACATATATACACTGCAAAAAATTAGACTCAACGGGAATTTGAACACCGGGAACTGAATATGAGACCTCTGTGAAGACTTGTGCTCTAAAATCTCGCACTTTCAATTCAAAAAGGGCACTTAATTTTCCACCTTGACCCATTAAGATACCTATAATTAAACTTCTTCATAAACAAATATTAAGTTCCTAAATAGCAAACTTATCCCTTAGTATTGGAGTGTTCAATAAGTCGTTTGTCCTTTATGATTGAATCTCCTTCAACAATTAAACGCTATTATTTTATTTCGTGAATTTGGAGATGATTGGCTTTTAGAAATGCAAAAAAACTCATTTGTATACAAACAAAAATACATGACCACTAATTGGCAAAACATATATTGAGCAAGGCTTGCACGTAAAAATAAACATGCTTCTACGGCTTCTTATGAATTAAACATAGCGGCCTTGTTTTTATTAAGAGAAATTTTTAATCTTGTGTGGGGAAAAAATGGCTAAACGCAAAATGAATTTTCCCATGAATCTCAACCCTTCCTAAGCTTTGCAACTTATAGTGATTTCATTGGAATGGCTTTCACGTAAAAATCAAAGCGCTTCTACGATTTGTTATGAATTAAACACAGCGGCCTTTTCTTTTAATAAAAGTTTTTATTCTTATGTGGGGAAAAAATGGCTAAACGCAAAATAAATTATCCCATGAATCTCAACCCTCTCTAAGCTTTGCAACTTACACTAATTTTTTTGGCAAGGCTTTCACGTAAAATAGATCGCGCTTCTATGGTTTGTTGTGAATTAAACACAGCGGCCTTTTTTTTTAATAGAAGTTTTTAATCTTGTGTGGGGAAAAAATGGCTAAATGCAAAATGAATTTTTGCATGAATCTCAACCCTTCTTAACCTTTGCAATTTACATTGATTTTATTGGCAAGGCTTTCACATAAAAATAAACGCGCTTCTACGGTTTGTTCTAAATTAATCACAACGGCCTTTTTTTTTGATAGAAGCTTTTAATCTTGTATGGGGAAAAAATGGCTAAACCGCAAAATGAATTTTTTCATAAATCTCAACCCTTTCTCAGCTTTGAAACTTACACTGCTTTTACTGGAAGAGATTTCACGTAAAAATCAACGCACTTCTACGGATTGTTCTGCATTAATCATAGTGGCCTTTTTTTTTAATAGCAGTTTTTAATCTTGTATTGGGAAAAAATGGCTCAACGCAAAATGAATTTTCCCATGAATCTCAATCCTTCCTAAGCTTCACAACTTACACTGATTTTATTGGAAGGGCTTTCACGTGAAAATCAACGCACTTCTACAGTTTGTTGTGAATTAAACACAACGGCCTTTTTTTTAATAGAAGTTTTTAATCTTGTATGGGGAAGAAATGGCTAAACGTAAAATGAATTTTCCCATGAATCTCAACCCTACCTAAGCTTTACAACTTACACTGATTTTATTGGAAGGGATTTCAGGTAGAAATCAACGCGCTTCTACGGTTTGTTATGAATTAAACACAGCGGCCTTTTATTCTAATAGAAGTTTTTAATCTTGTGTGGGCAAAAAATGGCTAAACGCAAAATGGCTTTCTCATGAATCTCAACCCTTCCTAAGCTTTGCAACTTACAGTGATTTTATTGGAAAGGCTTGCACGTAAAAATCAACGTGCTTCTACAATTTGTTGTAAAGTAAACACAGCAGCCTTTTTTTTCAATAGAAGTTTTTAATCTTGTGTGCGGAAAAGATGGCTAAATGCAAAATGAATTTTCCCACGAATCTCAACCCTTTCTAAGCTTTGCAACTTATAATAATTTTATGGGCAAGGCTTTCACTTAAAAGTCAACGCGCTTCTACGGTTTATTGTGAACTCAAGTAAACACAGTGGCCTTTTCTTTTCATAAAAGTCTTTAATCTTGTGTAGGAAAA
This sequence comes from Pleurozium schreberi, assembly GCA_006891605.1. NCBI lineage: Eukaryota > Viridiplantae > Streptophyta > Bryopsida > Hypnales > Hylocomiaceae > Pleurozium > Pleurozium schreberi. The sequence goes on along the minus strand of VACF01001874.1, from coordinate 116,545 downwards.
AGATGGCTGAACGCAAAATGAATTTGCCCATTAATCTCAACCCTTCCTAAGCTTTGCAACTTACAATAATTTCATTGGCAAGGCTTTCATGTAAAAATCGATGCGCTTCTATGGTTTGTTGTGAAGTAAACAGAACGGCCTTTTTTTTTAATAGAAGTTTTTAATCTTGCATGGGGAAAAAATGGCTAAACGCAAAATGACTTTCCCATGAATCCCAACCCTTTCTAAGATTTGAAAATTACACTAATTTTATTGGCATGGCTTTCACGTAAAAATCAACGCGCTTCTATAGTTTGTTATGAATTAAATATAGCGGCCCTGATTCTTAAAAGAAGTTTTTCATCTTGTGTGGGGAAAAGATGTCTAAGTGCAAAATGGATTTTCCCATGAATCTCAACCCTTTGTAAGCTTTGCAACAGACACTAATTTTATTGCAAAGCTTTCACGTAAAAATCAACACATGCGATATTTGACTACTTTTGGACTATTCAATGAATTTTGGACTTTGTGAAGGACAAAAGCATTAGGAGACCTCCCAATCCTTTGGATTAATAGACTCCAATCCCTATGAAAATGGAGAGTAAAGAATGAAGCAGACCTTGTTTGAGCATACATCACTTAATTGTACATTGTAATTGAGAGAAATCATCGGGAGATCTCTCGATGTAGTGCAGATTCAAGGAATTGGGATTCTAAGTGTGGCATGTAACCAATGAAACCAATTATTATTCAACTAAAACTATTACAAGGACTAAGTTAGTGCTGGCCTCTTGGTATTTCCTTGCATAATTAGGATCCGGTAATCTCCCGACAGAGTCGTCGCATTCGACAAGTACAAAAGAACATACAAAATGACAAGGTAATGACAAGGTAATGACAAGGTAATACAAAATGCAATGCAAATATTTACAGTCTTGTGGTACGATACAATTAAGCTTGAAAGTAATTGAAATGTAAGGTGGGTTTCCCACAATTTATTCATATTGAAATACAGAACAATGAAAAGTTGCCCTTCAAAAGAAATGAAGGCATAATTGACCTAGAGTATCTACACTACTCCATATTACTATGATCTAGCCTTTTAGGGGTTTAGAATGAGCAGTGAGCTCCTTTTGTACATACCACGGACACTCCGATTCAAAAGAATCAAGGTCATCCCTCACAAATATGGAGCGTCCTATCAAACGAGCATGTGGCCACTACAGAGGATTTAACTCAAGCACAACTATAGATTGGTTCCAAAGAATGTTACGTAGTTCAGAGCAACCTAAGATATACTTCACTAATTCACCACGGTCTGGATAGGGGTCATTCTTCTTTGGTTTGTCCACACCAACAATATAGAGGAACCCCTTCACAGTACTTTGAGGAAGAAGCCGCAGCAACATCGCTTCCAAAGTACAAATATTCATGGAGGACCACAACCCACAGTGAGTCTGTTGATTCAATTGTTTAAGAAAACTACAGAACCAGGAGGTACGTTTAGGTCATCAGGAAGATCCAAAACACCGCTTTGAACGCATAGAGCACCTGTCAGAATAACAAGAACCGCCTTCTACACCGACCAAACTCAAGAAATATGTCAATTCATCACACTATGAGACTGAAAACAACGGGAGATCTCCCGATGAAGTTAGATTACAAACTGAATACACTAGTACTTCAAACAACAGGGCGATATCCGAATCAATTTGATATTCAAAATGATATCCAAATGGAAAAACATTACTAATCACCTTCACCCTCAGTGGGAGTCCTCCTGATAAGGCTATAGATGTCCCGGTGAAGTTGGAGTATATAGACACACATACAATACTAGAAATCGAATATCAAATATATGGAAGTCAGTACATACTGAGGAATTCTCAACCCAAAATGTGTTGAGTAAACTAACAAGTAGAAGTCCATTGTGGCCACTGCTTGCCAAGCATGAATGTGAGGAATAAGTAAGGAACAACGAGCACGCAAGAAACTCTCTAAACAGGATAGAAACCAAACATGAACYGAAGGACCCAAATTGAAATGCAATGAACAGTGGGTGCATAAGTCCGCTAATTTATTCTGCATATTGAATGTTCGATTACAATGATTGATGTCAAAGTGCAAGTATGGTAATTATCCATATGATAAAGTTTCTAGTTCAGGATTCTAAACCTTCGCAGAATTGTTTTCAAAATAAAATTTACAAGTGCATTTACAAGTGCATTTACAATTGCATTAACAGTATGTACGTAGGTCTATCTACAGTCTCAATGCCATAAAACAACAAATCCAGTGACGGGAGATCTCCCGATGATACCGTGGACACAAGGGAATCAATGCATAACTCCACATAGAACTGCAAAGCCCTCCTTCAACAAGGGCTCCATGCCAGGTTGTCCACCGAAGAGCGGGTTACTCTTCACATACACTGGCACCTTCTCATTTGACTTAAAGAGACCATCAAGCCAAGGCATCAACTGCATACAAAGGTAGTTGTCATTGAAATCCCCGCAATACGACTYAGGGAAAATAGCGTTGTGCGGGTCATTCAGGATGTTTTTTACTGGATTGTCATCAATTAGCAGAATGTTCTCTAATGTAGACAAACCAGCAATCCGCGCAAACGTCGTAAGGTCCTTCAAGAAGGTTGGCTTATGCGGTGCACTTGGGTTCATGTATGAGGACTTAGTGCATGCCCTCTGAGATAAAGCAATGACATCTCTAGGACCAAAAGTAGCATCTGAAAGCATGCCGCTTAACAAGTCGTCCATGTTTTTCGGCGATACACTGCTCTAGAATGCAACTTGCGCTTTCCGACGGAGCCAATTCAGAAAGGTAGTGACACTGGGCCGCCTCTTAATGTGGACTCGATTACGGAGAAAGGACCTATAAAGAAGAAGTCCGTTTAAATTAAGGACCACTGTATAGATTCGTGGAGCTACCTTTTCAGGTGTCGCAGGTGGCTTCCTCGAAGGTCCAGCACCATCTGCAGTCCCAAATACCAGTCAATGTTAGACAGAAGTCGAGCAGGAACAACACTCATTCTATGTCTTTCCACGCGGCTCCCCTCCTGGTGTACCGGCGACTGTGCTCTCCAAGACGCCTTCCCTAACCAGCTCCGTAGGTGTAACAGGAACACGTCCTTCTGAACAGGCAAAAAGAATAGACGCCGCCTTGCTTGATTCCGGGGTCCCCTCTGCAGCATCCTGGGCTTCTGGTGATTTAGGGGAGGAGACGACAGGGACCACAGCCCTCCCATGCACATCTCCAGAATGGGGGTGGAGCGCCGAGATCGTCAGATTTTGGGAGGTCAATATCCAGCCTTCGCTTGGTCCTCAGCTCCTGTCGCTGACCTAACTTCTTCCGAAGTGGGGCTTTGCCCAATTCCTTCCTCGCCCTCACCGGTTTTGTCTTCTGCACTGTAACTCTCTTTCCGGACCTCTTATGTGAGGCAGATGGTTCAGTTGGAAGCACCAACTCCTCTTCAGGTGGCAATGGCACTGTGGTTCTTTTGTGCAAGGCGTGGAACGCATGAGACTCTCATTTTTAGCCCAGTAGGAACGCGAATTCAAGAACTGAGATTGGGAGATCTCCTAATGGCTAAGTGCATACACTGAGGGTGGTCATATTGCGAATTCAGGAAATGCCATCGGGAGATCTCCCGATGGATAGCTATGGTGACTAACCTTTCTTTGGAGGGCCTCGCAATCAGACTCTGTCTCCTCTGATGGGGAGCTTCCGTCACCGCGTGCAGGTGAATTTGGAGCTTCATTGTCACTGTGACCTCGTGTTTGGTCTCCCTCTGCTCCATCCTCGTCCCCTTTGCCCCCCTCTACTCTGGGATTGCCTTCGCCGGCTGTTTCCTTCCTCTCAATGTGGAGGTCATCCCAAATTAGCCTGGCAACTGTGAGGGACTTCGACTGCGTCTCCGCGTCATGAACAATTTCTATGACCTTCGTAGACTTGTGCTAACACAAATTCCAATACCAAAGGTTAGCTATGGCAGTTTGTAAATTCGCATTATAATAGAATGAAGAAGACACGGCAAGGCAAGAAGAACACGGATAAGGGGTTACCAGTCCAAGAAACGTGATCTCGGGACCACCATTGACATTTACAATGACCATGTTGTCGCTGATGTGGCCAGAGAATATTTCAATCGACGCGGCAATCGAGAACCAAGGCATTATAGGCCGCCTGTACAGAGTACTCATTTCCTCCATATGAGATGACAAATACACAGCATCAATACTTTTGATACTTGGGAAGAAGCTGTGGAAGCTACTAGTTGACCCCTGGTCTGGGTCATACTCGACGAGGAAGACCAAAAAGACATTGTAATTTGTTCCAGCAGCCGGGTGAGGAAAGCCATCCACAACATCCGGAATATAGTTTATTACATGCCAGTCCCAGATGCGGACCTTGCACTCGTCACGTCGCTTCTGCAGATGAGTGAGGATGTCGTGAAACCCAGCAGCATCTGTTATGAGGACCGCTGACGACCTCGCTCTACACACATGTTCACTAGCGTCCCTATATTCCAATGCGTCAAACAAACGCTTCAATTTGTATTGCTCAAGGAATTTTGCTCGGGCTCCGGCAGATGTGACCTCAAATAGAAACTTGAAGTACATATGGGTCTTCCCTTCACCACGCCAAGCTTTTACGGAACAGTCCGTGAGAACCTTTGTAATGTCCCAGGTTCTCTCGTCCATGATCCTACAGAGGTACTCATTCCGAAAATCTTGGGAAACAGCGGCCTCGACCGTCTCCTTTGCATGGTCGTTTATGAAGGACTCCCACATCTTCTTCACCATGTCGGGACAGTCATCGGGATCAAAGGATTTGTTTAAGGCGCTCGTTCGTTCTTCCAACCAGACCTTCCCTAGTTCCGACCCCATGCTCTTATTCACCCACCATTCAACTTGCTGCCGGGTGATTTTCTTTTCACTAGAAAAGTCATCCCATTCTGCAGCGGTGTATGGAACGTAGTCTGGCTTCTTGCTTGGAAGCGGGTGCTGCCTGTAGTGGCACATGAGTTCATTTTTCATGGCCCTCACTTTCTTCTCTAGAGCGGCTGCGACTGGGAGAGGCGTCAGTGGGAGACCAAGGTCATCCACATTCAGCGTGGTCTTTTTCATGCCGACGACCCTCTTCTCCACCTATTCTGCCAAGTAGTTGATGTCCTCGTTCTGAAGTCCATACAGAGGCCTGTAGTCGGTAGACTTTAGTGGGTTCCTCTTTCCCTTTGATTTGGGAATGTTCCCGTCAGGAAGCTTGAAGCTCAGGAAGTCCTTGTTGATTTGGATCCAGCGTTCAACATCCATGTCATTCTCCATGAAAAGGAGGGGGATTTGTAAATTAGGGTCTGGATTCTTGTAACCGGTGAAAATGGTAGACATCACTGGATAGAAGTCCTGCAAACGAGGAATTGATCTGTTAATGGGTTTGGGTATGGAGTGACATCATTAGTTACCAATTCACTGGATCATCGGGATTTCTCCCGTTGCATAGCAATCGCATGGTCATCTCTTTAGCTAAGGTATATGTTCTCATATGGGCATTCAGGACTTACAATTACTGCAGGAAGCAATGTCCAATTCATCGGTAGGACTGCCTATGATATCAAGAAGGACTATCCTACTGAAGCACTACATATCTGAAGACTGATGCATGCAATTATGTAAACATGGAGATGACATCGGGAGATCTCCCAATGACTTGGCACGGAGGAATGAAGTTAGGAGTACTTACATTGTACTYTGCTGAGTGCGCTCRCCCTCYATACGCCGGCATGGGGCGGCCCATGTCGTTCCACTTTATTYGAGCGTGCGCAAGTTGCTTTGAAAAGCTCTACTCCCTCTGCTCACCAGCAATGTTCTGATTTAATGCCTTGGAGAGGTGTAGTATTTCATTCTTCTTTGTGGCGTATGGTTACCATATTGGGATGATGTTGAATGTCGAGGCCGCCTCCTTATCTGCCTCGCAGATATCCTTGGACTCAATCAAAACCCTGTGTGCTTGTACTGTGTATTGTCCACCAATAATGTAGTAATGGATTTTCGCGGTTAGACTCTCCTTCTTGGGACACGTATCCCAGAATGTGACCTTGTTGTTTGCCCCGTATGGTCCTAGCCTAAGAGGTAGAACAGTAATGTATCGGTTCTCCGAATTATAGTCAGCATCGACGAGAATCCGATTTTTAATCCCCTTTAGCCTCTTGTGCTCAATTCCTCTGTATACAAGTACTCCAGGAGGAGCCTTGTGAAGGAACTTGTAGTGCACTCTGACGAGTTTGCTTTTTGCATTTGCTAAGGGCTTCTTCTCCCATTTGTACATTGGCTTAAATAAATGGCTGTAGAGCTTATTGATTTCCTTGATTTTGTCGGGCTCCAGCTTTCCCACCTCTGCTTCTGTCATGTTGACAGCTCGGTGCAGGGTCAACTTCACGACCTTCGTCTTCTTGCCYTTGCCCTTGCCTACGGGTTCCTCCACTACTTCATCTCTTGGTGCTCCCGCAATGGCTTTACGCTTCTTCCCCTTCTTGTAAGGATAAGGCTTTGGCGGCGTTGGTTTGATAGGGGCTTCCTTGTGGTTGCGGTTCTCGTCCATAATATCCCACTCCAGCTTCATCTCATGGGGCGTCCAGCAATGGGATCCGTCGGGTTTCTCTAACATTCCCTTACGTGTAAGGGTCTCGCACATCTCCAAATCCAGGGTGGCGTAGTCGAGGATCAACCCGTATTTTCTTGTCGCCTTGGACCTGGGAACCATCTCTTCAATAACCATGAGGACTGTCGCGTTATCGAGACCCTGAAGCTCTAGCACCGCCAGGCTCGTCGTCAAGTGTCCCATGCTTGAAAAGGACAACGTCGGACATATCGTTGTCGGACCTTCTGCTTGCTCCATCCACTCTAGCCCCCATGCTGTGACTTTACGATCGCATTGGAATACCGCTTCTGGGATGGTAGCGCCACTGTAAACATACGAATGCATCCAGGTGTCGCAGAACTTGTAAAGCTTTATAGGTGACTTGCTCTGAGGAAAATCCACTGTGGTATTTGCGTTGAGGGAAGCCAAGCAGATGATTAGATTTGCGTATGATTGCGGCCATCATTCACTGAGAAGAGGTTGAATACTTATTCTACATCAACACTCAGGACCAGAGGTCATCGGGAAATCTCGCAATAACTACTACGACTGGAACGAGCTCGCGATGCTGTTTTCAATGGGAGATCTTCCGATGACTCTACAAGAAGAAACTATTTACCGTACTCTCACGTGTTTCAAATCCGGGGAAGCGACATATCGGGAGATGTCCCGATGCATACAAGTCAGTCAATTAATTATCAGTTTCCATCGGGAGATCTCCTGATACCATTATGATATTCTTGAGAAGAACGTCCTTCCAATTCCTATGAATTCGTAGTGGCTTCTAGTGATGTGGATCTACCTCCGGGTCTCCTCGACGGGTCATTGTATATGTCCGGGTCTTTGTCGGGAGTTCTCCCGATGATTGTTGGTCGGATTTTGGTCTACTTCGTGTGGGTTCAGGGTGAATTTGCGACAGAAGACCGCTTTCCTCTGATGAAAACAGCACATTCATTCTATCGGGAGGTCTCCCGTTACTGATTTCCGCAGGCTTTTAATGTCACCTATATCTACTAGTGCTTTCATCGAGAGATCTCCTGATCGGCCACTGCAAGGGAAACCGCTTTGCCAGTGACTATATTTGTTTGAATATGAAGTTCAGGGTAATCTCGTTGACCTACAGTACTCAGCGGTTCACGGTATAGGTGTGCACATTCTCAATCAGCTTTCATCGCGAGTTCTCCCGATGACCGGTTCTGGGTGCACATAAACTACCCCGACTTGCGCGGTGTTAGGGCCCCTGTATTTGCTAAACTTCCTACGGAACCACTATAGGACTCGCGAATACGAATTTTTCCGTCGTACTACAGGTACAAATACACTGTGAGGAAGACAAGACTTATGGATTGGTCCAGTCGTTCGGGTTTTCGTTAGCTTCCATTGATATTGACATGACTATGCGCTCAAAATTCACGCTCCAAATTCCACGCTCCGGATTTTGTACACTGAGACATCAAAAGGAAACAATGAATCCTTGCAAAACAAGTGTAATCGAATATGTAGAATGAAATGAATCGTGCACAGCTTCTACTACTCACTCAATTCAATCAACCTTCAAACCCTGCTCACATTCAATCATTCATTGCACACATCTGTATATGAAAATGGTAGGTTTTAGGCAAAAGTCAATTACTTGATGTAATAAACTTTAGGGTGATCTCCGCTAAGACGCTTCACGAAGCAAGTTCTCTTCGGAGATGCACACTGATGCAAAAATACTTTCAACTCCTTGTTCCTACAATGCAGAGGAAAGGACTGTCATTTTTGTGTTCCTGTTGCAGGAACTACCATCAAATACAGTATACCCTACCCATGAATACTAACATGACTTAAGCGAGTCCAACAAGCAAACACATCGTACTAAACTAGTGTGATTGAATCATCAGCCTTGATGACTTCAAACTATAGAGAACTCCTTCCTGCAAACAAAAAACACATTCTAACAGGAACTTCTGTGACATTGAAAGACTAACGCCAAAAAAAGACAAGCAAAACTACGCAAAACAAAGCTCAAAATTTTCAGCTTTGCACTCCATGATTCTCTCATCAAAAAACATTATCTTCTTTCACTTCTAAATAGAGGTTCTGCAGTATTATGCATATTGTATAAAAGTCATTGCCACTGCCGAGGCAACCATGGTTAGATTACATTGAATCATTTTTTAGGCACTATCTTGGATCTAAGATACATTAGTTAGTTGCTCTAACTACTCATGCTATGGATGTGGGGGCATCAACTCCGTTCCAGTGGGCCTTCAAAGAGCGAGGAAAACTTTTATAACTCTATGACAGAGTTTCAGGAGCCAGGATGCATGCCAGTAACGACCAGGCGGAGTTTAGGGTCATGCCTTTGGGCTTAACTGCAGATATTTCTCTATTTACACAACAATTCGCTTCTTGTATTGATGAAATAGAAGAAATGTTACCCAACAATCAATCTGGAAACTACGATTAGTTCATAGTGGTACTGTTATCGCGCAGCAAGCTCTGGATTGGGGATTGACTAGTGTAAAAGACTAAGAACTTATCGCCTCAATCGAGTCTCTACGCCGCCACTCCGCAGTCCATTCACGTGGGCAATGCCTTGAAAAGCGCACCCCAGAACCCAAAAACCTGCAGCTCCGCCTTCAAAAAAAATAGCGCCTTTGCACTCCTGTCCACCGCGACTCCCTTCCTCCGCCGCAACTCCACGCTCTGTGCCGCGAGTCGACCTCCCTTCCACTCGACAGGGTGCACCGATTCTGGAGAGACACGAACAGCGGAGCGGGAGAAATGGAGGGCCAGAGAAACAAACGGGACGAGGAGGAATCCAGAACAACGGGAGGAAGAGGGGGACGAAAACAACGGGAGGAAAATTTAGCGGGAGGACGTCCCGTCTGAGCTAGACTTCGGATGTGCCACCTGTAGCCGGGCACTGATGGCGCTGCCTTAAACAAAATTGCCCATAAGACCGGACGTCAGGGCCCGACACTCCACTCACCTTGTCATCATGAGTTTACCCATGGTGACAATGAGTGGGGGGGGGGAAGAAATTACTCATTTACCCCTTGCAAGTGGTAGGGGGTAATTATTCACTTACACCTTCTACACATTTAGTTTTTAGGGCCGCTTTGAATTCCATACTTATTCATCACTTCCTTACTTCCATACAAATTGGGTACGATTTTCAAATTACTAGATACTACAACATGAAAATGACCAAAAAAAAAATGGAAGTACGAAGATAAATTACTCCACGGATAGACAAGTTGGAGCACGGTCAGCCTATTATGGCTCAAATTATGATCATTGTGTGCGTTCAAGTTTGGAACTGTAAACAACCATTACAGTCTTGCCCGAGAAGACCTCACTCCTATACTGTCTATAATAATATTGTTCACTTTCTTTAATTTGCAAAGCTAATCTCATGGTCACCAAAAAAACATAAGACAGTAAAAAAACTAATATAGGGACTCTCTCAAATTCCAGAACTGCACTTATCAAAACATAAGAAGTGGTGAACTTTCCCCTTGGAGGACGAGAGTACTTGTAAAGGACACATGGGATTTAGGGCAACCATGTCTAGCCTAAAGTTTTGCTACCACTTTATGATTTTCTTCTACAAGTTCCAAAAGCACAGTACCTTTCCAAAAATGTAATTTTAAATTCAATCGGTGTCTGCGAGGAAAAGTTTATAAGGTAGAACCATCCATTACCAACTAGTGCCTCAGAAGCAACCACAGATTGCCTTATTTCCAACGAAGCCTAACATGGGTTATTTTCATCGTTTTCAAGTTGGGACGAAAACTTCATGATGCATGTTCCAAAGTAGTGCAAGAAAAAGTTGGAAGCAATAAGTGCAAAATTGGTCCTTTGAATAATCGAAATTGGAAGAGTCAAGAGATTGGCTGTGGGTCCACAGCACGTTTTGCCTTTCAAAATTCATAGTAAATTCAATTCATGCGATAAAATTACCAAAGGTTTTGCAGTCCTCATCATTTCTATCAACACACCTCTAAAAATATTTACCGTGCATTCCATTGCTTCGTATTTGTTCAAATTCTTTATTTGGTTAGTTATAGGTGGGTTAGGGTTATGTTACCCGACCTACCTAAAAGTAGTTCGTCGGGCCAAACCACCCTAAAGCCATTAAAAGGATTATTCAATCTATTTTTTTCTTGAAGATTACTTTTTCCTCTACTATTTGGAGCTCTGGTTCATTCTAATTGGACTAATAGAGTGAAAATTATGGATAAATAAATCATGTTTTTGCGGCTATGTAAGCATGTTACTGAACCAATTATTTATAGGATTCATTCACTTTGGAATGGAATTTCTTACTATACTTCAATTTATATTTCTGCGTACATTTAAATTTGTTTGCAAAAACAATCACACCATTAGAATTTCGGTGTTTCCTTACGACAAATATGAGCCCTCAAAGAAGCTATGAAAATGAATCAATTGCAAGTTAGGCCTCGTGACAGTACCTCATTTTTTTTTTTTTTTNAGTTCGTCGGGCCAAACCACCCTAAAGCCATTAAAAGGATTATTCAATCTATTTTTTTCTTGAAGATTACTTTTTCCTCTACTATTTGGAGCTCTGGTTCATTCTAATTGGACTAATAGAGTGAAAATTATGGATAAATAAATCATGTTTTTGCGGCTATGTAAGCATGTTACTGAACCAATTATTTATAGGATTCATTCACTTTGGAATGGAATTTCTTACTATACTTCAATTTATATTTCTGCGTACATTTAAATTTGTTTGCAAAAACAATCACACCATTAGAATTTCGGTGTTTCCTTACGACAAATATGAGCCCTCAAAGAAGCTATGAAAATGAATCAATTGCAAGTTAGGCCTCGTGACAGTACCTCATTTTTTTTTTTTTTTCAGTTTTTCAATTTCTTAATTTTTGTTCATAAAAAATAAAAATAAAAATTTTAAAAACTTTAAGACATTTATTTTTTTAATTGAGAATCAGACGTGCACTAGTGCCACGTAGTACTCAAAAAAAATTTAAAGAAATTAAACTAAAAAATTCCATATTAGCACCGCGGCCTTTAGAATTTGAAGCCTTCTAATACCCCAAATTTTTCCTAATGCAAATCCATTGTATAGCTATGAAGAATTTGAGGATGTGCTCAATCTTGAACCTAGCTGTACTTAGGGTTTAGGACATTTGAAGAAACCAAAATTTCATTGCTTCTCTTCAAAATAGTTGATTACTCTCAACTCAAGTGATGACCCAAAAAAAATATGAACTGAAGGTTTGTAGAACAAAAAGTTTCGACAAATGGGAGTCAAAGTCATCTGAAAATTGCAGAACAGAGTTTGAATGCTCATATCTTCTCATGTGCATAGTCAAACTTCATGAAAGTTTGACCACATGTTGTACTCTAAAACCATATGAGATCATATGGTTAAATTTGAATGAATGTTGTAGACCTGGAAGTTTTAGGTGGTTTAGGGTTTAAAAAGATGCTTTGGTCTTTCAGGGGTCAAAAATAATTTATTTTTGGACGAGGACCGTTAACAAAACCCACATTAGGAGAAATATGAGGTCTCGAAAAGGTTGTGAGTTCTAGAAGGCCGCGCTGCTATCATGGAAAAAAATTGAAATACTGTGTGGTACTACTAGTGCCACGTCAGATTCTCAATAAGAAAATGTTTTGTTTTTTGTTTTGTTTTCTTTTTTGTTCTTTTATGAAAATTTTTTTAAAAAAAATAGGAAAAAAAAAATAGGAATAAAAAAAAAAGAAATTTTGTAATGTGAGAGGGCCTTGTGGTTGATTCATTCTAATAGCTTTTTCAAGGGCTCATACTTCTCCTAATGCTTATGCAATACAATCTTTTACATCAAATGCTTTTAAGTGATTCAATCTTCAATAATGATACAATATATCAGTTCCTTTCCAAAAATGGGTCATATATCAAATATTAATCATTCTAAATGAAGAAGATTTGAGGTACATGTTTGAAATTGATTCGTCATGTCATGTCAGTTTGACATCATCATTGGCAGAGATGATGGAAATTGCAAAGAATTTGGTCAGTTCCTCTCTTTTAAAGAAATTACGATGAATTCTGGAAGGCCAGAGTTGGTCTCCACGGATGATCAACATCTACATTCATCCAAGTACAATCATTCCAAAAGTACTTTCCTACTCGGTGCTTCCTGCTTCTTTGTTTACTGATGTGTCATGAACTTATTGGCCCAAACCTAGAAAAATGAGAAACACACCCTTTGAGGAAAAAATGGAAATTTTCTTCTAACCTTGGTCGGAAAGACAATATCCTATTGATTGGAGATGGGGCGCGCGTTCTAATTATGGATCGTTGTACCATAGTAGTTCCAAAAAGACATAAAAGAGGGGGCGGGGTGGTAAAATCAATAAACATTTGGGAAACTAATCCGAACTTAAGGGAAAATCACAGATAAGAGGATTTAGGATAATGCAGGATGTGGGATAAAAATCGAGCATGCACAAGAAATTATGGAAGAACCTATACAATGATGATTGGAAATTGAAATTTAGATTGCAAAAAAATATTCAAGAATGCTGAAAATTAGAAGGGGGTAAGGCTGAAATAGGGTTAGGGGGGAAATAGTTAGGCTAAGAACAAAAAAATGTAAATGATTCAGGGTAAAGTATTGGATGGAAAATTACGTACTGGCTGGGACAAGAAGTGAACGCCAAAAGAACTTGTACATTATGGTGGTCTGAATAATTAATAATAAAACGTGGTCCAAAAATAAAACTTAGTTACATGAGTTGCACCTATTGAGCTGAAAAGAATAGGACTCCTTCGAGTATCCTTGCAGAAACACTAACCTATAATTTGGTTTGTACGTGAAGGCCTATAATTTGTCCCTGCATTTGCTTGTTAGCTATATTATGTATAAGAAAATATAAGTAATGAAAAGCTACAGTGGAATGTAGAAATGAAAATGCAAGAAACGAAGCACGAAATTTTGAATCTTCTGATGAAGAGGGTGAAACACTAAAATGGTAGTATGGTTAATTTAAAACACAAACATTCATTAATGTAGGAGGGATGCACTTCTATATTTTGCATACAGTTGCAAGAATGAAGTCTTGGAAGGGATCACATGTTGTGCACATTATAAAATTTGTTAAATGACCTCTCATATTTTGAAATTGAAGGTAGACATTGCTGATTACCAGCACTGTATAGGTGCTTATAATTTTGCAGAGGCACTTTCTCTAATGGGGTTTATTATATGAACCTCATATTTCAACCCCTTCCTTCTAGCCCACAATTACTTGTTCCACCCATTTTTTTGGCTTGTCCACGTTCTCTTCGCTTATGCCCATGTTCTTTTTTTTTTGTTTCACCTTATTAGAGTCGATATCTGCCTTTTCGCCTTTCAGAGTGCTAGGTGCACCTTTATGATGGATTTTTCTTTGGACAGTGATCCCATTTGTCCTAGTATCCTCCATTATTTTTGGTAAAGCCTATCGTTGTCCATATTGTAGTTGCATTGTGTCACTGAGACCCTCTTCTTCTCGTACACATAAGTGTTTTCATCCACAGTTGTTGGACTCTAAACCCTGATTATATTTCATTCGAGTGTATACATTCAACGTGAAAGTGCCATGTGATGAGAAGAAACTTTTTCTAATGCAATATTTGTGATCATATTGAACTACGGTATCATTGAATATTATATTTATGAAACCTAATCCTCATAATTATTGTGATGTGTGCTTACTGTGTAGTGTCTAATTAACCGCAATATTTAACAGTCATAACTAATGATGAACTTAGAGAAAGCGAAGTGTTGCACATGAAGAATTGGAGTTCTCCATCCTAAACTTAATCAAGTACTAATTATTATGTTGTTGCCTAGAGAATGCTACAACGTACCTAGGTAATTTAAAAACTTATACCACGTATTATTTGCTTCACTTTGAATAATCCACATTACAAAGATTTCATTTTATGTCTTCCAATTTGTTGGGGCTACTTCACCCTAAATTCATATTCCATCCAGAAACATTCCCTTCTTGAAATGTACAAAACATTCGTATGTTATGGTTTGGAATTTCTCACGAACCGATTGTTGGAGTGACATCAAGCTTTAGTGACTGACAATTACTCATTCAATGCCTACATTTCCAAGCATTATNACGCCAAAAGAACTTGTACATTATGGTGGTCTGAATAATTAATAATAAAACGTGGTCCAAAAATAAAACTTAGTTACATGAGTTGCACCTATTGAGCTGAAAAGAATAGGACTCCTTCGAGTATCCTTGCAGAAACACTAACCTATAATTTGGTTTGTACGTGAAGGCCTATAATTTGTCCCTGCATTTGCTTGTTAGCTATATTATGTATAAGAAAATATAAGTAATGAAAAGCTACAGTGGAATGTAGAAATGAAAATGCAAGAAACGAAGCACGAAATTTTGAATCTTCTGATGAAGAGGGTGAAACACTAAAATGGTAGTATGGTTAATTTAAAACACAAACATTCATTAATGTAGGAGGGATGCACTTCTATATTTTGCATACAGTTGCAAGAATGAAGTCTTGGAAGGGATCACATGTTGTGCACATTATAAAATTTGTTAAATGACCTCTCATATTTTGAAATTGAAGGTAGACATTGCTGATTACCAGCACTGTATAGGTGCTTATAATTTTGCAGAGGCACTTTCTCTAATGGGGTTTATTATATGAACCTCATATTTCAACCCCTTCCTTCTAGCCCACAATTACTTGTTCCACCCATTTTTTTGGCTTGTCCACGTTCTCTTCGCTTATGCCCATGTTCTTTTTTTTTTGTTTCACCTTATTAGAGTCGATATCTGCCTTTTCGCCTTTCAGAGTGCTAGGTGCACCTTTATGATGGATTTTTCTTTGGACAGTGATCCCATTTGTCCTAGTATCCTCCATTATTTTTGGTAAAGCCTATCGTTGTCCATATTGTAGTTGCATTGTGTCACTGAGACCCTCTTCTTCTCGTACACATAAGTGTTTTCATCCACAGTTGTTGGACTCTAAACCCTGATTATATTTCATTCGAGTGTATACATTCAACGTGAAAGTGCCATGTGATGAGAAGAAACTTTTTCTAATGCAATATTTGTGATCATATTGAACTACGGTATCATTGAATATTATATTTATGAAACCTAATCCTCATAATTATTGTGATGTGTGCTTACTGTGTAGTGTCTAATTAACCGCAATATTTAACAGTCATAACTAATGATGAACTTAGAGAAAGCGAAGTGTTGCACATGAAGAATTGGAGTTCTCCATCCTAAACTTAATCAAGTACTAATTATTATGTTGTTGCCTAGAGAATGCTACAACGTACCTAGGTAATTTAAAAACTTATACCACGTATTATTTGCTTCACTTTGAATAATCCACATTACAAAGATTTCATTTTATGTCTTCCAATTTGTTGGGGCTACTTCACCCTAAATTCATATTCCATCCAGAAACATTCCCTTCTTGAAATGTACAAAACATTCGTATGTTATGGTTTGGAATTTCTCACGAACCGATTGTTGGAGTGACATCAAGCTTTAGTGACTGACAATTACTCATTCAATGCCTACATTTCCAAGCATTATTGGAAAAGTCTTTCGTATCCTAAACCCTAGACATAAGTATTTCATGGATATATCATGCATGGTTATTTATTTACAAACACTTTCAAGGTCTATTGCTTTAGAAACAAGGGAATGAAATATTGAACATTATAAGGCAAACCATAAAGAATACTTTCTATTGCACTTACATTGTACATTAGGAAAATGAGGTAAACATCCGTCCTTGAATTTCATGAAAATACAACACGGCCACACATGATTGTATATGATTGATCATGACATACCATCATTTGCTTTAAAAGGAGCGTTTAATTGAAAACCAAGAGAATGTGATATTCGAAGCGTCAAATTATTAGAGGGCACTTTCCCATGAAACTCCCGCTATAAAGTGCAAGGAAACAGAGAAGGTGCTATCCATCCACCAATTCTATAAAAATGCACCATAACTTTCCACATAGGTTAGTGACCTTGCGTAATACTGAAACAATACAATCTATAGACCTTGGAAACCACTTCAACCGTAAATTAATGAGGACAATGTCCCCAGAAAATTGAATTGATGCTCATGAAACCCAGAACTATGTTAGTGGTACAATGTAGTACTGAACGACCCTAAGCCTAAAGCCTTACACTGTAAACCATAAACCATAAACCCTGAAGCGTGAACCCTAAATCTTATTCCCTGAAGATTGAACCCATAATCCTAAACCCTAGACCCTGAATTGTAGACCCTAAACCGTAGACACTGAACCCCAGATCCTGAACCCTAGACCCTAAATTGTAGACACTAAACCGTAGACCCTGAACCCCAGATCCTGAACCCTAAACCCTAAACCCTAAAACCCTAAACCCTAAACCCTACTATTGGACACATATCCCATTTTAATAAAGAACATGCAGTCCGAGTTACTCTGGAATTTAAGTAAATTAACTTACTGTCATGTGAAACCACCACGGGAGTGTCGATGTCATTGAAACAGCATGAGAATGTCTCCAAGGGCACACGCTTGAGTAGTCTGACAAGTGGAATTTTTTGAAAACAGTATCCGGAACCCGAGAGTGGTTTGTCAAGGAACTTTTATGGGGTGAGCATAGCACAGTGGAAGCTGTCGTTTAGAAGAATCCGCGGAAGATCAAACTTCAAAGCTCGCACGTACAACATAAGACATTGAGAATTGAATTCCTCTTCCCGAT
Source organism: Pleurozium schreberi (assembly GCA_006891605.1). Taxonomy (NCBI): domain Eukaryota; kingdom Viridiplantae; phylum Streptophyta; class Bryopsida; order Hypnales; family Hylocomiaceae; genus Pleurozium; species Pleurozium schreberi. The sequence goes on along the minus strand of VACF01001874.1, from coordinate 99,136 downwards.
TCCGCACATGGGACAAAGTAACTATTCCGCGACATTTGTGCTGTCAGCGATCCACGACTTTGAATACCGCCGCAGTCAACATTCAAATAGGAGACCGCATCTTGAGATCCATCCTGCAGACAGTTGTGCACGAGCATTAAGTGTGCACAGGGAATTCAAAAATTGGGAACGGAAGATCCATGGAATGTGGAGGTGGAAAATCGAAACTCGGGAATTCAGAAACCGTCTTGACCGCCACCGACTGGGCTCATTCCCTCTTTGTAGATGTGAGCGAGCAGTGGAGGCCCAAGGAGTGCGGAATTTGTAATCTCGGCTGGGGCTAGCGCTTTAGGATTCAGGCGCATGACGCATCACAGAGCAGTGGTCAATTAGCTCCCAGGTATGATGTGCTAACTCTATTGGTGTACCAATCCGGAGAATTTGAGGGACARGCTTATGTTTGTAGCACATGATAGTGAAGCACTATAACGCGGGGAGGGACAATGCACAGGAGGCACAAAATGAATAGCTTCAAGTTTATGATAAGGTAGTAGTGATGTAGTCTATTGAAATTCTGTGGACAAGACATGGGTCTCGGTCGGTTCATTGGTGTAGTCACGCATTTTATGGTCTTGGCGGAGCATGATGATAGTCCCCATGTCTRAACCATTGGAAAGTGCACTGTTTCCGCTTGAGTTGTGCGAGAGACGACTGCCATCGGTCTTGTCCATGTTGAACTCAGTGACGAGTGAGTAGGTTATATCCCTCGAATTGACAGTGTACACAGACGGGAAGTTCTAGTGTTGAAGTGAAGAAACATTGGCCCTGTTGAATTTACGTATAATCGTATATTACGAGTACGGTGAAGCATACCGACAGCGGGCCATGTACGGAATTGCTTAATCAACAGGAGATCTCCCGTTGAATCAGTAGAGAACTTTCTCCATTGGGAGATCTCTCGTTGTATTGACGAATGAACTTTTTCACTTCATTGCTCCATCGGGAGATCTCCCATTTCAGTTAGTTTTACATTGCATTATGTTTGATCTTTTTGATGCCGGTACGGAATTGCTTAATCAACGGGAGGTCTCCCGTTGACTCAGTAACAAACTTTCTCGATCAGGAGATCTCCCGTTGTATCGTCAAATAAAATTTTCACGTCATTTCTCCATAGGGAGAACTCCCGTTKYAGTTAGTTTTGGAATGCATGAGTTATTCGTTTGAGGTTGGCGAATGGGTCATTGGGATAAATCCAGATGGATTTCTTTTACAACACAGTTGGTCTTTATCGGTACATCTACGAATGAGTGCAATAACCCGTAGATCTTATTACTTCATCAGGAGATCTCCCAATAACTATGTTCGATGATCTCCCACAAATTTGATTCCCCAAGTCGGATACGGGATCATCGGGAGTTCTCCCAATATATAATACTGTCGTGGAGCCAACAGATCTATCGGGAGACCTCCCGATGGATTTCAGTATCGTGGAGCTCAGAGACCCGTGGGGAGAACTCCCGCTCTCTCCTTTTACAAGAGACCACAATTTCGTGCGGGTCTGTATTGCTTCTTGTCTTATGTGACATTCCAATTGATCCAGCAAATGCATTCCCTTTGGTTTGACTAGAGATGAGTCTCCAGTTTCTATCAATTTTTTCTTTTAGTGCTTGGGACCTATTTCGAAATTGGAACTTCGAAACCATCACCATGGATTTGTATAGGTTGACCTTGGCAATTTGTTCACTTCGTTCTATCACGTAGTAAACCTCTGCTAATAGAATGGGTCCATTTTATTTGCAGAAATTCAAATCATCATCCTGATCCGCAATATGGAGTCCAGTTACAGTGGAGTAGGGTCGATGGATTCTTTTTCAGAATCCATGGATGACACAATAACCCCATACGTTGGCAACAACACCGACGAGGCTGAGTCACAAGATCCTTGTGCACGGACGTCACCGTTGAATACTGGTGACATGGTCAAGCTTTATCTTTGAGGATTCGGTGAAGTCGGAGTAGGGTCCGTTGTGGAGGCTCAACCGGTGGGCGAGTGGCTTGGAGTTTCCATCCCGCTGGATCCATGGGTATTTGTTCTCGTGAAGCCATCAATATTTGTTGATGACACTCTCTATTTGAGGATCACACTTTGCCAAAGGGGTTTCAAAACGTGTTCACATGTTGTGAACCGGACGGTGTTATGGAGGGCTGGAGACGTCATAAAATTCACTGGAGATCCTGATGTGGATGGTAGTCTATTTATTTGACAGGAAGACTGGAACGGCTTGGAGGTTCATCAGAAGGATGAGGGGGGGGGGGGKGATACTTTTGTCGGACACATACACTCTTGGAGACCAGATGATGTTTTTCAACGTAGTACCCTGGGTGAGGGCCATGTGGGTGTGATCGTCCTGGACGTTTTCGTAGGTGACCATGACGCGGTCATGACCCACGCTCGGTGGCCCATTTCATGTTGCTGGTTCCCTGATGGTCGACGCTTGAAGGATATAGTCGACCATTTCGCCGCCTTCCCTAATGTCCAAGATTCCTTAGCCTATTTTGGTGGAAGACAGAAAGCGCCCTATCGCTTCATTGTTCGTCGACCTTCCTTGTCTCATCCGGAGACACAATTTACACGCAAAACTAGCGACGATGAAATCCAGAAGGTCAGTTTGGAAAAATGCTGCGACAGTCATTGCTGCCAATTCTTTGACCAAGACAAGTCACTGAAGGTTAGGCGGTCATATTTTTCTAAGTCTTTTGAAGAGCGCCGGCAATATGGAATTGCTGTTGGCAGACAATTACACAGTGTGGAGTGGACTCAAAAGCGGAAATACATCACTTTGGAAGGAGCGGAAGTTTGTGGCACGGCGTGGTACATTATTCATGGAGTCCCGAAGTCCACCTTCTATAACTACATGGACATGTACAAGCAAGGCTTGCTTTCTTCAACACACGGTAACAAGGGGATCAAGCGTCCTCGACTTTGAACCATTCAGGCAACTGGTTCTATGAAAGCAATCATTGACAACACTGCTGATCAAATGCCGCACCAAATGCAAAGCATTGGGAACAGGAGAGTGGACACAAAAAAGTTCCTCCCTGCTGGGAACAACTGGAAGCGCGTTCAGGCTGACGCCAACGAGGTATTCTGATGAACCTCTGCTCCTGTCGTTTTGGATGATTTTGGGATTTCTGGGAGTACAATGTATCGGGAGATCTCCCGATGCATTTCTGTACATGGGATGATTGAATCCTTACATTGTCGGGAGATCTCCCGTTCATCCTGCGTTTGATGCTAAGTCCGTGCTTTGTAATTGCAGACGAATGTGCAGTGTGGCCTACGGCCCGTTAGTCAATCCATTGTAAGTAGAATAAAGAAGGAGCACTTCAACAACGTCTCCATTAAGCCTGTTGGGAGCTCTTTCACAAAGTGTACAAGATGCGACGAACTTATGCAATTCATTCAGAAGTCACCGACAGGAAGCTCGGAATACGTGGAATTCATGAAGCAGAGAACTGAACATTTGCAACATCAAACAGCTTGCCGTGGTTTGTATTCCTTGTGACGTGAGGAGTCAAAGAGGAACCCCGACAAAATACTGTGCATCATTCATGACAAAATGGATACAAGGAAGACAGCTCTTCCAAGAATGCGTGTGACGACAAAGGCCACACATGGATTAGGTCAGCTCCCCATGAGTATGACTGGTATGGTGGCTCATGGTCATGCGGACGGTGCATATGCACATTACGGGGCAGCGTGCTGGTCGTCCGACTCCAACTTCACCATTTCTTTGTTGGCTAGACTGTTTCGTTGACTCGAAGGTCCACCAATTCGGAAGACGAGAGACCTCTTCCCATATCCGCCTGCGTGTGTAATGTTCGAGGCACTGCTCAGAGGCAAATCTAGGTGCATGGACGCTCTAAAATTGGTTCCTAAGGATGCCCGACGTGGATCTCGCCCCCTTCCTAGGAATCTGTATCTTCAGCTTGACAACTCTGCTAGATATAACAAGAATCAGTACCTCATGGCGTTCTTGTCCTTGCTGACTGCACGAGGAGTATTCAAGGAAATTCAGGTCGGTTTTCTACTAGTTGGACACACTCACAAGGACATTGACGCATATTTCAGCCACCTCTCGAAGGCTTTGATGAGCATGAATACATTTGTAGTCGCGGACCTTATGAAAGCTTTCATGGAATCACAGGAATTGTCATTCATGCCGGAATTCATCCAAGAGGTGGCGGATTTCAAGGAGTTTCTGAAGGGTTATCTCCGCAGTGGCACATCTAAAATTATTGGTTTGGGGGAGATGCACCTCTTCCGGTTCTATGTGGACAGTCATGGAGTGCCCGTCATGAATTTCAAAAGGTTAGCAGTTGATTCGCAATGGCTACCATCAGATAGACCTTCTAGATGCCTATGGAGGATAGACCGCAGGGGTCGGCCGCAGCTCCCTCAGGGCTGCCTTGAACCTGCTCTTTTCAAGCCCATATAGAGCAGTGAAGTTCTGGAAGCAACAGGAAATCAAGAGAAGGCGATGGAAGCGGCACGGAAAGCAACCATGAACAAGGATTTGATTCTGTTAGGCGTGGAAAAGTATATTGACTTCTGGGGAAACGAAATGTCAAGATGCAAGGGATTTGCGACCACCTTTGCTCCATATGTAGAGTATTGGAAACGTGTGCTGCGTGAGCTGAAGGAGCCACTTCCGAACTGTCCTTCAAAATTGGTTGAAGGCTTCTGGCCGAAGAACGATTGGAGAGTGCAGGAATCATCTTCGCAAGGGTCGACGCCTAATCTTATAGACGTGATTTGAGAGGAAGAAGAATTTGAACCTTATTGCAGCCCTGCAAATGAGGCGCCACTGGAAAGCTTCAATCTTTGGCTTGATATTCGCCTTGGTTCTTGGGTTCTGCTTCGACCCGAAGATCCTTCAGTTTGTGAGGTCTGGCAAGAAAGAGCACTGTCTGAGGTTTGCAGAGAGGAAGGACATGAGAACAAGGAGAAATTCCTGCTCTAGTATTGGAGACCAGATAATTCCGAAAGTACGTTGAAGTTGAAGTACCAGAATTGCTGGTACGGAAAATGGGTTGTTGAGAACACACCTCCTACTTGGGTGGACGCATCTTGTGTAGTATACGCAAATTGGTCTAAGACTGTGAACCCAAAATCACGGACTATTCCTAGAAAAAGTAGGGAAGCTGCCCTTGCAAATTTAAATAGGTCAAACAAGGTCGACCCTTGATGGACTACCGTATTGTGGTCAACACGGTGTCGTGATGTGGGCTGTCTATTAGTTAAAAATAGACATTTATTTATTTTAATATTAATTCTATAATTGCAAGTTAGAGCGAGAGTTAGAGTTAACTCTTAGTTTGGTTTTATTTTTATGTTTGCTTTTACTTTTCGCCTTGTGAAAGGCGGCTAGGGTTTGTAGGAGGGTATTTAAAGGCTGGGCTTCCACCTTTGGGGCTCTCTCTCTTTTGTCTTGTGTTTTCTTTTGTTCTCTCTTGGGAGGATTTTCCAACTTGGAACTAGAATATGATTATCTTTTGGTTCAATTGATGGTTTGGAGTGTTCATTTTGCAAGGGTTGGGTTTCTTTTTCCTTTATATTGTTGAGAGGGCTATTCTTTTGAGTTGACAGGATACAGTAGGCAAACCTRAGTGGRTTTYGGGTGCTACTGTAACTGACACGATTTGAGGTTGAGGGTTGATTTGTGGTTAGATTATAGAAACAGGCTTCTTTTGGATTTGATGTTGGTTTAGGTGTGAGCTTAGGTTTCTTTTAGAGACTTTTTTTTTCTTCTTTCTTTTTCAACATTGCCACAGCCAGAAGCCTCGTGCTTTTTTGGACAGACCGCAAACTTCGCGACATCTTTGGTGAACCCGACGTGAAACATCCGGAGTGGTAGTGTTTGTAAGTTAGTATGGGTTTGAAGGGTAAGATGGACCGTGAAGGTGGACTTGGAGATGGTAGAGAGATTCCACTCGATCGATTTGGAGGTAGAGTTGAGATACCAGATGCTTATATGTTGAGGATGTTAGAGGCAATGAACTTACTTATGCAGCGTCAGCAAGTTGAGCATCGGAAGGAAGCACATGCGACAAAAGCATTACATTCTATTGTCAATCAGATGGATCAGTTTGATGGGCAAAATGTGTCAAAGTATATTCGCTTTTATGTAAGAGAGATGGAGTTGAATAGGGTTAGAGAAGAAGAGATGGTTGCAAACTTTGAGCTTGCTGTGATCCCAGAGATTCGTGGTCGGGTGATTGAATTGAAAGAGAGTGATGGAGATAGTTGGTAGAGATTTGCTGAGGCGCTAAAAGAAGAGTATTTTATGGAGGATTCTGAGAGGGTGACGAAAAGAATGTTTCTAGAGTGGGTTGCACGCTCAAGTAAGGGTTTGTCAGCAAATGAGTTGTTAAGGGAGTTTGAACGCCAGTTTATGCAGTTGACGGGGACTGAAAGAGCGACTTTGGAGGTAGAGAAGACAGAATTGTTTATACAAGCAGCAGATCCGTGGTTGCAAGAGAAACTCGAGCTGCTTTTGGAGGATCCAAATGAGGAGAGTGGRTTGAAGACCGATTGGAAGGATGTGGTGGGGGCAGTATCACTACTTACAAAGAGACAACAACGAAGAGATAAGTCAATTGTGAGTGATGTTGAGGCTGAGGTAACGGCTGTGCTGCACTCTTGTGGCACTCCATCTTGTTTTAAAGCTTCTCATGCTCGTTCTCATGTTCCTGAAAAGGTAGAAGATTCGTCCATGAATGAGTTGGTGAAGACTATGCGGGAGTTGAAGTTGAAGTTTGCCAAGCTTGAAGAAAAAGGCCAAGTTTTGGGTGATCCAGTGTCGAAATCAAAGGTTGAGCAAAGTACATATGGAATTTGCCTTGTCCGTGACTGTGCAGGTGTGACTATTGATCTTCCAAATGGGTTTGATGTATTGTCGACGAGAGCTATGGAACTTGCTGAGGTAAAGGGGCTTACGGAGGATAGATTGCGTTTAGCAGGCAATTCTATTTGTCGGGATACGGGTTGGAATGATCCAGTAGATAGCTTGTCAGTTCATGCGTATATTGCTCGGAATCAACATGAAGCTGTGGTAGAGGAGGAGTGCAAGGAAAAAACGGTTGGAGACGAAGACGATGAGGATGTAATCGTCAATGAGGAAGAAGAGGATGAGGGGCACGCTAATGGTGCACATGTGAGCACTGAGGGCAAGCTTGATGTTCAAGAAAACGAGGAGGGTGGGAGTCTCCAAGAAGAGGTCATAGCAACTTTGGGCTGTAGGGTGGTGCAAGGACATGCAAATAACAAGCACGGCAACGACTCGAGAGGTGTGTTTGTCCACGAGGAGGAGAATGACGATGGCAAGGAGGAGGAGGAGTATGATGACGAGGACGAGGACAATGAGGAGCTAGATGATGAAGATGAAGATGTTGGTACAAACTTCTATTCTACTTCATTGGCAAGAAGAGAGGGTTTAGGTTTGGCTACACCATTGGAGCCGTTTTCAGAGGATTCTTTTGAGGGTGAATGGTTACTTATTGGAAGGTGTTTGAGTGCATTTYAACGTCAAGAGGGGTGGAGTGATGAGGATTTCAAGAAAATTCTAAGGAAGGCGTATGGTTACTTTTTTCAACCTGGGTTTTTYTGGAAGCATCCCAAACAAAGGGGTGGGATGCCCCAACGAGTGGTATGTGGATTGGAAGGACAACATAAGATCATCGGCGAGTTTCATGAGAGTGGTGGGCTAGACATCGTGGCATTTGGGCAACTTTTGCCAAGATTAAAGAAAAGTATTGGTGGAAGAAGATGAAGATGAAGTTTGTGGTGATTTTCAAGTCAACAAACATCTGGACAAAGGAAAATTTGGGTTGATTTGTGGTTAGATTATAGAAACAGGCTTCTTTTGGATTTGATGTTGGTTTAGGTGTGAGCTTAGGTTTCTTTTAGAGACTTTTTTTTTTTTTTTCTTTTTCAACATTGCCACAGCCAGAAGCCTCGTGCTTTTTTGGACAGACCGCAAACTTCGCGACAACGGCAATCGGGAGATCTCCCGATGCTATCTGCGTTGTGATATTGGCCCGGCCATCCGGCACCCTCCGGTGCTTTGCTTTACTTCGTGTTATATTGGCATGGCTATCGGGAGATCTCCCGATGTTCTGTTTTGCTTTGCGTGACAGTGACATGGCTATCGGGAGATCTCCCATTGCTTCCTTTTCACCGGCATGATAGTAGCAGTGTGCTTCTGTTAGCATGGTGTTCTGTCGTTCAGTTCAGTTACGAACGACTGCGGTGGAAGATTCCATGGTTTGTGCCTTCTTGGGTTGCTTAGGTCTTCTGAAAGAAGAGCAATGTGTTCTTCTTAGTCCTTCAGGGCAACCTCCGAAGTCCATGAGATAGTCATAGTAGATGCCCACTGTTTTCTACCTTTGCTGATCTTCTTTTCTATCTTCTACTTGATCTCTTCAACGATTATTAGAATGTTCCAAGACAATTTCCGTCTTCCGTGTACTCTAAGTGCCTATTTTTAATATACATTTTCATTTCTTGTAGTCCACTATCACTGACTTTGTTTTGTGATTACTGTTTACATTCTTCTACCGCATTGCTGTAAACTGTTTATATCAACAACTGCCAACTAGTATGTTCAAATCAAATAAACCAATGTCTTCACATTCATTGTTCAGGCACCGAACAACTCAAGGGGCCATAAGATGCATGCCCTAAATGTTCAGTGCTTAGAAAATGAACTCCTTAGCCTTGCATGGTTAGCACTCCATCGGTGGATTTCCGGACAACTTTGTTACCAACTCTTGGGCGTCCTCACCTCCATTCCAAGTGGTACCATACACTTTCTCATTCAAAGATTCTTTCTTCTCTGAGATGCATGTTTTTGTGTTTCTAAAGGGCCTTCCAGCACCCTTAGCAATAAGAATTCATTGTATCCGGATATCTCCCGATGTACGGCCATGCATCCATTAGAAGGCTTCATCATTCATAGATAATGTATATGTTGACATGCATGTTCGTGTGCTTCAAAGGACCTACCAAGAGCCTTCCAACACCCTTACAAAAAATAATTTCAATGTTTCAGGAAATCTCCCGGTGCACTGCCTAACACCATGTATTGGGAGACTTTTGTACATCTTTAATTTTGGACTTTCAATAGTCCAAAAGTAGTTAAATATGGCATATGCCCTTCTACCGTAAAGATCAACACGTTTCTTCGGTTTGGTATGAATTAAACACAGCGGCATTTTTTTTTAATAGAAGTTTTTCATCTTGTATGGGGAAAAGATGGCTAAACGCAAAATGATTTTTCCCATGAATCTCAACCCTTTCTAAGCTTTGCAACTCAAATTCATTTTATTCGCGAGGCTTTCACGTAAAAAAGAACGCACTTCTACATTTTGTTATGAATTAAGCACAGCGGCCTTTTTTTTGAATAGAAGTTTTCATCTTGTGTGGGAAAAAGATGGCCAAACGCAAAATGAATTTTCCCATGAATCTCAACCCTTCCTAAGCTTTGCAACTTACACTAATTTTATTGGCAAGGCTTTCACGTAAAAAAGAACACGCTTCCCCGGTTTGTTTTTAATTAAATACAGCGGCCGTTGTTTTCAATAGAAGTGTTTAATCATGTGTGGGGAAAAAGTTGGCTAAACGCAAAATGAATTTACCCATGAATCTCAACTCATGAAAATCAACGCGCTTCTACGGTTTGTTATGAATTAAACACAACGGCATTTTTGTTTAGTAGATGTTTTTAATGTTGTATGGGCAAAAGATGGCTAAATGCAAAATGGGTTTTCATATGAATTTCAACCCTTTTTAAGCTTGTTTCCTTACACTAATTTTATTGGCGAGGCTTTCACGTAAAAAAGAACGCACTTCTACAGTCTGTTATGAATTAAGCACAGCGGCCTTTTTTTTTAATAGAAGTTTTTAATCTTGTGTGGGGAAAAGATGGCTAAACGCAAAATGAATTTCCCCATGAACCTCAACCCTTTCTAAGCTTTCCAACTTAAATTCATTTTATTGGCAAGGCTTTCATGTAAAAATCAATGCGCTTCTATGGTTTGTTATGAATTAAATTCAGTGTCTTTTTTTTTACTAGTAGTTTTTTATCTTCTGTGCGGAAAAGATGGCTAAACGGAAAATGAATTTTTCCATGAATCTCAACCCTTCCTAAGCTTTGCAACTTACACTAATTTTATTGGCAAGGCTTTCAAGTAAAATCAACGCGCTTCTACGGTTTGTTGTGAAGTAAACACAACAGCCTTTTTATTTAATAGAAGTTTTTTATCTTGTATGGGGAAGAAATGGCGAAACGCAAAATGAATTTTCCCATGAATCTCAACCCTTCCTAAGCATTGCAACATACACTCATTTCATTGGCAAGGATTTCACGTAAAAGTCACTACGCTTCTACGGTTTGTTATGAATTAAACTCAGCGGCCTCTTTTTTTAATAGAAGTTTTTAATCTTGTGTGGGGGAAAAATGGCTAAACGCAAAATGAATTTTCCCATGAATCTCAACCCTTTCAAAGCTTTGCAACTTACACTAATTTTATTGGCAAGGCTTTCTTGTAAAATAGAACACGCTGCTTCGGTTTGTTATGAATCAAATGCATCGGCCTTTTTTTTTAATAAAAGTTTAATCTTTTGTGGGAAAAGATGGCTAAACGCAAAAGAATTTTTTTCATGAATCGCAGCCCTTCATAAACTTTGGAACATAGACTAGTTTTATTGGCAAGGCTTACACATAAAAAAAAACGCGCTTCTTCGGTTTGTTATGAATTAAACAGAGCGGCCTCTTTTTTTAAGAGAAGTTTTTCATCTTGTGTGGGGAAAAAATGGCTAAACGCAAAATGAATTTTCCCTTGAATCTCAACTCTTCATAAGCTTCGAAGCTGAAATTCATTTTCTTGGTAAGGCTTTCATGTAAAAATCAACGCGCTTCTACGGTTTGTAATGAATTAAATACAATGACCTTTTTTTTAATAGAAGTTTTTAATCTTTTGTGGGAAAAAGATGGCTAAACGCAAAATGAATTTCCTCATGAACCTCATGTTAAACGAAGTGAGTAGTATAGTGTAGATTGTTTGTAGAAGCTCTTAGTTAGGTGTTGTTTGTAGCCAAAGAAATGGTGATAATAAAGAGGTGATGCATGATAATATAGAGGTGAAGACATAACCCATATGGTTAGTCATGGCACTTGGTAGGAGAGTAGTATAAGCGGGTAGCCCTTAGCATGGGTTTAGCACCCCTTTTCTCACACTTGTTTGTGATTCCCCTTCATTGGAATACATTGGCTTGGTATTCTTTTCTCAATAGGTTATGGGCCCACTCATGTGAGTTGCTATTAGAGATCAGATTTAATTGCAAGGTGTGTTGGAGGAGCACTATTGAAGCTTGGAGCAAGTGAGATTTGGGGTCTATTGGAGCATTTTGATTTAAGATTTTGACCTTTTGGTGAGGTATTTTCTTGCTTTGAGCTCATTTTAGTTCATTGAAGGCTAATTGTACTTGTTGAGCACTCAAGAGGGCTGATTTGGTGCTTCATAGCTTTAATAAGGAGCTAGGATTTGGCCTAGTCTCCAAATAGGCTGATTTGTGCGTTTGGTGCACCATTAGAGTGATTTGGAGCATTTGAATGTTCACTAGAGAGATTTGGACCACTTGGGATTTGATTTGAGTGAATTGGAGCACTTGAGTGTTCACAAGAGAGATTTGGACCACTTGGGGTCTAATTTGAGTGATTTGGAGCATTTGAGTGTTCACTGAAGAAATTTAGACCATTTTAGGTCTAATTTGAAATATTTGGAGCACTTAAATGTGCATTGGAGAGTTTAAGACCACTTGAGGTCTGATTTAAGAGATTTGGAGCACTTGAGTGTGCATTGGAAAGATTTGGGCCATTTGAGGCCCTATTGGACTTAGTGCAACCACAAAAGGGAGACTAGTACACATTTGAGGTTTATTGCAGGGATTTGAATCACTTGGGCTTGGATTGGAGTGCAATTCATCTACCATGGCCAATAGTGATAGAGAGGGCATGAGGTTCATTGACAAGTTCAATGGAGAGAACTTTGGACTATGGAAGTTCAAGACGTAGATGATCTTGGCCAAAAAGGATTTGTGGGAGATTGTGGAGGGCACCGAGGAGGTTCCCGCAACCGATGCGGATGTCAAAGTCAAGAAGTCATATGAGAGGAGGGTCAAGAAGGCCTTCTTGGTTTGTGATTGCTTGCAATCTTGTGGATAGACAATTTGCACATGTTTGAGCATGCAAGCGCTCCGCGGAAGCATGGAAGGTGCTTTACAAGATCCATGAGACAAAAAGCTTGTCCAGCATGCTCTTCATTCGATGCAAGTTCTTCACGTGCAAGATGCAAGAAAACGAGGACATGCTCGACCACATCAACAAGGTCAGGGCGCTTGCGCATCAACTCGCGTATTGGGAGGTGCCCGTCACGGATGGAGATATTGTGATGACTTTGCTAGAGAGATTATCGCCTTCATATGAGTATATCTCATCATGACATTGGAGACAAAAACCTATGGCGGAGCTTAATCTTGACTTCATCACGGCAAGATTGATGCATGAGGTGTCGAAGAGGAAGGAGAATAAGTCCCAAGAAAGAGGGGCCACACTTGACTCACGATATGGACAAAGAGAGAGCCCTCAACCACGCAAGGAGACACACACGTGCTACAATTGTGGTAAGCCCGGCCACCTTGCACGGTTTTGTAGGTTGCTAAGAAGGAAAGTGCAAACAAGGCGAGTGTGAAGGAGGTGGAGGACGACTTTGTGTTTGCGTCTAATGATGGATATGACAACTCCGACATGTTCAAGTGGATTATTGACTCAGGCACAACGCAACACATGACCCCACATAGGCAAGCATTCCTCACTTATCACCTCATTAGTAACCGCAAGGTGTATTTGGGTGACAATGGCGTGGTGGATGCAATATGCATGGGTTGCATTGTGGTAGAGGTGGATGTGAAGGGCCAAATGAGGACAATTTGCATCCAAAATGCATTGCCTGTGATCAATTTGTATGCCAACTTGCTCTCGATGAGCAAGTTGGTGTCACAAGATTTGAAGGTGCAATTCAACAACAAGGGGTTTATTTTGGGTGTACCTAATGGAGAGATGATTGTGATGGCACCGAGAGAAGGCAACTTGTATCAATTGAATTTCAAAACGGTGAATGGCACCAATATGGCATGTTTGGCGTAAGGCACACTTCCTTAACACTCTTTGGAGCTATAGCACAAGAGATTGGGCCACCTCAATGAGAAGAGTGTGAAGAGCCTCCAAAGCATGGTGGGTGGCATGCAAGTGGAGAAAGGCTCCAGTGATTTGAAGTGTGAGGCTTGCATTGAAGACAAGCAAGGGATAATCGATGTTTTAGAAATGTATCCAAGTGGGAGAAATGAGCAATCTGCGCATGATGTGGATAATTCTCCAAGCATGGAAGCTTTACCCAAAGAGAAGGCAAGTCCATCTCCGAGTTTGGCACCAAGTGAAGATGAAGACGGAGATGCTTCCGAGGAGCCAAGATACCCTACAAGGGAGCGTAGACCGCTTGGATAATGGTGGAAGAACGACATCTTGACTCACGAACAAGTGGAGCATGCAAATGTAGCATATGCAAGAGATCCACACAATGTTGGTGAAGCCATGAAGAGCGCGGATGCAAACAAGTGGGAGCAAGTCATGCGAGAAGAGTATGCCTCACTTATGGCCAAAGGTACATGGGAACTCTCTCCATTTTCTCGTGATCATATAAGTGTTGGATGCAAGTGGGTATTTTGCATCAAGAGAGATGCATTGGATAACATTGTGCGCTATAAGGCAAGGTTGGTGGCGAAGGGATATTCTCAAGTCGAAGAAGTGGACTTCAATGAGACTTTTGCATCCGTGGTCAAGTTTTGCACCATTCGATGCATGGCGGCAATTGGGGTAGCCATGGACTCGGAAATACTACCGATAGGAGATCAACAACGGGGTATGTTTTTTGGGTTAGAGACGGTGCCATTTCGTGGAATTCCAAAAAAACAACCCACCATTGTCTTGTCTACGACCAAGGCAGAGTACATGGCCATTAGCCAATGCACAAAGGAGGCCATATGGCTAAGTCAATCCATAAGTGATGTTGAATTGGAGCAAGAGAAGAGCACACGCATCATGTGTGACAATCAAGGCGCCATTGCCTTGGTGAAGAATCCAATCCATCACTCTCGGAGCAAACACATCGACATTCAGGACTATTTCATCCGTGAAAAGGTTGAAGAAGACATGATTGAGATGAAGTATATTTCCACGGAGCACATGGTGGCGTATGTGCTTACTAAAGCACTTGGAAAGCCTTGACATGAAGTTTTTCGCAAATAGGTTTGACATGGGTTTGACATTGTTTGGCAATATACAAAGTGAGAGTATTGAACGAAGTGAGTAGTATAGTGTAGATTGTTTGTGGAAGCTCTTAGTTAGGTGTTGTTTGTAGCCAAAGCAATGGTGATAATAGAGAGGGAAAGCGTGATAATACAGAGGGAAATCATGATAATAGAGAGGTGAAAACATAACCCATATGGTTAGTCATGGCACTTGGTAGGAGAGTAGTATAAAAGGGCAACCCTTAGCATGCGTTTAGCACCCCTTTTCTCACACTTGTTTGTGATCCCTCTTCATTAGAATACACTGGCTTGGTGTTCTTTTCTCAATATAAACAACACTCCCATTGTGGGCCATTTTTCAACATCAATGATGGTTCTAAGATTAATCTTTTGGTAAAATCTCATCATCATCAAATCTTCCCAAATGGCCAATTTCCAATTTTTGAAATTTTATTTTATATTCTTATAAACTAAAATTTCAAAATATTTATTTTCATGAGATTTTATAGTAGTCTCGTTCACCTACTTAGAGAGTTTTTTTATGCTTTTCTTTCCTAGGGTACATTTTTTATAAGGGTATATACATTAATCATATTTTTCATATTTAAAAGAAATTCTAATATTAAAATACTCCTAAAACATCATTACTATTATAGCAAAAGTTTACACAAAACAGTTGGTGTTTCTTGCAATGATCCTACGCCCTTGTGCATGTAGAGGCGCAACCTGTAGTGGGCAAGAACGCAAGTAATTAGCAAAGCGCAATGCCAGCCAAAATCCAATGTTTAGTGCTATCGGATAAAAAAGCAGGAAAGAGTCCAACCCAATCAAGTGAGAAAGCAAGATGTCAACAATTTTGGTGCTACAAAATCAATGAAGAACGAGAAAGAGAAGTACTTCATGGCAGCCATGGGGGCAGGCAACTCAGGGTTAGCACTAACTACTATTGAGGTAGACCCCTATCAAAAACCCATGGAGGACTACCAATAGGGCATAGTCCTCCAAAAGATTTTATAAACAAAGCGCAAGCAATGTTTTTTTTTATCAAAACTTCAAGACGGTCAACATCAAGCAATGCATACTTGCAAGAGAGCAATACGTCATTTGCGCTTTGCAAGACGAGATGGTGAAATCCGTCAAGGATCACATCATTTAAGGCATTGACATCAAACAATGGCAGGAAGATTGTCTAATGTCAATTTTCGCAAACAAAAATTTGCTAATGAAGAAGTCGATGAAGTAAGAACTCTACTAGAAAATTTGCGTCCAAATCAACAGATTTTCAACAAAAAAGTGTTCATTTTTTTGTTAATGAGTACGTATTGATCTGGACAATGCTCAACAAAAAAATATTGATTTGGATGTCCATACTAACACTTTCGTGTTATTTATCAACAAAAAAATGTTCATATTATTGTTAATTTAAACACAAAAGTGCTGATTTTGAACAAAAGAGGTGTTGAATTTTTTTGTTGATTTGGTCAAATAAAAAGAATGGTTGCCTACAAATTCCGACGATTGAAAAAAATTATTTTTTGAGCTACCCGCTTCGCTACCGGAAAATCCGGATTGCTTCTTATCTAATGTTGCTTGTCTCCATAGGGGTTCGATCCCAGGACCTACCATCTAAGAACTATTGACTTCTACCACTACACCACTAGTACAATATGATGTATATAAAGAAACTTTTGTTTGAACTTATATGTTATTAATGTTGTTTTTGTTGAACTCACCAGACTTTGACAGTTAATTGGGCATAGAAAAATAACTATTTAAAAAAAATTTTAACTAAGAAAAGTTGTTAAACTAAATTAACTTTCTTTTCCAACAATCCGTTTGTCATTTGAGGACTCTAGTAAAAAATTCTAGGCAAAATTTAGAGTACATGTTTGAAAATGTTAAAAAATGTCCCTTCCAACCCCTTTCTGAACTTTGTCCATAACTTTTGATTTAAGACTTAAAAGCACAAACGGTTTTTTGGATATGAATCTTAATTTCATTTTCCAAATTTTTGTAATTCAAAGTATTTTGTAAATAACTATTTTTCTATGCTCAAATGTCCTCTAAAGTCTGCTGAGTTTGAAAAACACCAAATTGTGAATGATTAATCCCAAAATTCCCAAGGCTTGAGCTTGTAAGAATTTGATCTAAGTTAAAAAAATAGCCAACATTTCATAGGTTATTAGGTTGTATCATTATTTTTTAAATTTGTGACCGCGAAAATTTAAACTAGACATATTAGAAATCACATAGGAATAAAAACACAACAATACACTTGTAGCGTGAAAGATATTTATAGTATTTAATCATGAGGGTGTTTAAATTGCTTGTAATGTAAATCCTTGTGATCCTCATTTTAAATTTTTATCTAAAAATTTGCCTAGCAATATGTTATTATCTTAGCCCCTCAGATTCCGTGACTGTGCTTTCTCTAATAATGCTCTAAAATTTCCATTTATAAAACAAATAAATTTCTACACCAAAAACATGTCTAAATACATGTAATTGAAGTACTTTATAGTATTTGAATTGAGAGGATGTGAAAATAATCTCAAAATTTTCCATTGAGTAGATTACAAGATATTACAAGCTTTTGAAGTGAGAAAAGTCACCTTTTGGACCCTAAAAAAATAGAGAGGCTGCATTCAAGGTCTCATTTGCATGAAAAAATGTCCAAAATGGTGGTGCTTCTTTGAATTTATTCTTCAAGTCAAGTTTGTTACAGACTTGAAAAGTTTTAAATCATGTCAAAATTGTACAACATGTAGGATAAAAATAACAAATAGAAAAAAATAGAGAATGATCCAATACATTAGATGAGGTTTGAGGCTTCCAAGAGATTGCGAGTTCCCAGATTGTGGGAAAGCAAAAATTTGCGCCACATCAACGCTATGATGTGGTCGAGAGTTGACCACGTCATTTTCAAAAAAAAAAAAAAAAATTTGAAACTTTTTTTTTGATTTCAGACACACACAAAAAAATCTCTCTTCTAGTACATCCCAAGAATCTAGGTACTTATCTAAATCTTTTCAGCTTTGAAATATAGCATCTCAGGTACTTGCTTACAACTGAACACCTTTCCATAATCTATCATTCTCATGTGTAAGTGTATTTTTTCAYCACCGTTCCTAACCAAAACAATGTGTTTTTTGTAAAGGCAAAGCACATGTCATATATTTAAGCTCTCATGGTCACCTCAGTCTCTTAAACTTCTGTGTGAAGCTGAACTAATCATTTTTGCATCAGTCATTGTACTTACTCTGAGTGTACAACTGCATAGGATAGTTATGCAAAATATACATAAATATATCTATAATCACTTGTCCAATCATTTCACAAGTATACGTCTATTGTGAAATTTCTAACATATGTATCCAAAACATGAACTAACTATAGAAAAAGCATATTTGTAAAAATATCCAAAACGCTCTGAGAAGTTGTGGGCCTCACTTGTGCCCATTCCAAGAACAAGACAACAAATTGTAAGTTAGTGAGGATGCACTAGGTGTCTACAACCCACAACGCATGTTATAGCCTTCACACGGAGCATATCTTAGATCAAACTCACAAGTACAGTATCTCAAAATACTCATTACAACAATAAAAAATATAAAGACTTGAGACTGTGTAGAGTTAGATTGTGACGCAGCCATTTTTCCCAATTCAACAGCAACATACCAGCTCCAAGACTTTGTACTAATGCTCACACTCCTATTACCAATATTGCGAGAAAAACAGCCAACCCTCAGAGAATCGAGTAGTATAGCTTTTGAGAGGGTATTTTGAAAAGTGATTAGTCTCTCAATAAAAGCTATCATTATTGAAGCTCCTTCTAGAGTCTGCCACGGTACAATAGTGACTTGTGGTCTTAAGCCCACCAAGTAGGTTTGTGGCCGTTATTGGCCACTTCATATGGTTTTAAGTTTTGCTTAATATCTTGTCATTTAATAGAGCACCATATTTTTTCTTTTAATGAACCATCCATTCGGTATGGTTCAGTATGTGGATTCGACTAGTTCACCTGTCAATTGTGTGTCCAAATGCACCACTATTCTTTTTGAAGGCTATTGATGACATGCGATTTAATTTGTAATCACATTGTAATCTTTTTGTGGTGCATGAGTTGTCAGAATGGCTTTCCGTTAGTTCTGGCCATATTGCTTATCCAAAACAAGACCAAAAAAAATCCAATAACACAAATTTAAATATTTCCCTCTTTTTAAAAAATATATATATTGTTCAGTAATGGAGGATAGGTAGGATTTTGTCAAGAAAATAATCCTTTTTTTTTTATCCATTTTTTGTTCTATTATTTAAGATATTAGAATCCTATATATATATTTGAATAAAAAAATTTTAAGTTTTTTTTTTTTTGAAAAATAGAGATTTTATTTTAGCTACCTAAGTTGGTGAAGTTGAGAGACAAACGACATATCATTCAATGATTTCTTCACCGTGTAGTAAAAAATTATGAAAATTGTTGCACTTTTAAGACATTTTTCATTTTCTAATTGTATGATAAATTCAAGGATAAAAAATAAAAGTTTCATTCATATGCACTTGCTTGAAAAATTTATGTTACCCGAACCACTAGGTTGATTTTGGAAAAATTAAAGGACCCAACTTGCTTAACTCCATACAGATTTTATGTCTTTTTTAAAAAAAATGAAATTCTGTTATCTACTCATCTTTTCTATGATTTAGTGTGTGAGGCATATTTCCAAGAGCCCTCAACAAAAAAAAAGGTTTCAATGGCACTTTTGAACAAAATGTTAAATAAAAAGCTTGCAATGGCATTTTTTATGATAGTTTATGGATTTTTAGAGAAGGGTTGTTGCAGAAAAGGGCATGCGATTTGCGTAGCGTTTTTTTACAACTCTCATTTTTTTCTTTGGGAGTAATTTAAAATTAGAAAAGCAATTTCTAAAAATAATGAAAAATATATTTCATGTATGAACCTTTATAAAGAAAGTACCCTAGGAAGGAAAACCATAGAAAAATTCTCTAAGTAGGAGAACTAGAAAAGTGCAAAATTTCATGAAACTAATTGTTTTAATTGTAATTTCACATTTTAATGTACAAAAATTAGGAAAATACTGTTTTATTAAAGCTAAAAATTGGCMWTTTGGGAAGAGTTGATGGTGATGAGATTTCACCAAAAAAATGATCTAAGAACCATCTTGAATGTTCAAAAATGGTGCACAATCAGAGTATTGTTTGTACTCATGTGGACGACATGAAATAGCATATTTTCAAATTTCCTTTGGTGGGTACATGATTTACTACTATTCAAATAAACCATGAAAGTTTCAACTCCAGATCATCAAATTTGGGGACTCGTAACGTAGTGTAAACTCCTAAATCTTAAAGTGTGACAAATTAACAAAAATATATTTTAAATATAAATTGATTTTTTTTAATTTCTAAAAAATAAATGATCTAATTACCATAAAGGTAGACATGTTCAATAAAAATTTCATGTTCATTAGACTTGTGCTTCAAAAGATATACTCCAAGTTAACAAGGTCACTTCAATTGTGACGGGAAATAGTACTACCCTTTCTTGCAATTACTCAGAAGTTAGTATGGAATTTATCTCTATCCATTGTATATTTACTAGAGCTATTTATATTGAAAAATATCAAAGTACAATGTTGGCAAAAAAATTATATCTTGTAAAATATGCATTGGAAACGCGGAATTCAACAAAACCAATTTGATATGTTTGTGTGGGTTCCAACGTAGTTTTTCATTGTTCCAACGTGGTTTTCTTCTAGTTTTTACACCGCATGATATTTGAATTACACCAATTTTGTTCCTTCACCAAAAAAATTGAAGCACTGTTGCCTAGGCTTCAAAGACTTCTACCAGTAGAAAACGCAAGAATTTTGACAAAATTCTGTTGATTTAGTTACGTTGTCTCAGTCATTGTCCTGTTGATTTCAACTAGAATCTATTAATTTTTTACTGATTTCTATTGAAATCAACAGAATAATGACCAAAACACACCAAATTCAACAAAATTTTGTCAATATTCCTGCGTTTTCTATTAGTGTTACTAACTCCTAGAACAAATTGAACAAAATTATGTAGTGTGCTAACTTATTTTTTGCACTTTCCATGTTCTGTTAGACTTTTTTTTATTTTTTCTCCAACGCATATTGCTTTGAGTGTAGACTCTTTATGTTACTGCTTGAAATGTTTGTTTTTAATGTGTTGTAGGTCAACCTATGAACAATTGAAAGGTTTTGAAACACGATTGAAAATAGTACTGTTAAGTTTTTTTGCTTTTCCAAGGCTTGCTTGCATTGGTCCTTTAATTTTCCATTCCATGATTGTAACTTTGATTGTTAAATTATAAGATGTAAGACAATCTTATCTAGAAAAATTAAAGTGTTCATAGAATACCACTACTTGCAAAGAAATCAAAATTCTAATGTCAATTTTTTTTTCAAAAGCTCTGTAAAAGACTTAAAATAGTTATTGTATTCTTGCAAACAACAAAATTTGTTTGTTTTTCCTTTTGATTTTCTAGATTTTGGAGGCTTCCAGATCTTACAATTCTATAATATATATTTCTAAAAAGAAAGATTATAATAAATAAATTACATTGTGTTATTGATCCTTTAAGTTTGGTTGTTGATTCCATTGTAATGTAGACTTCGACATTGAGAAATTTAAAAAAGGTACAATGAATTACAAGTTTAATAATGAAAATAGTAACAAAGCTTGTAATGCAATATTTGGTCTTCAATTAAGAAACATCACATTAAACTACAAATTATAAATATGCATGTAAAGTGTGTAGTGGAATATGAGGGTCACTGCAATACCTTTACCAATTTTGGCTCAAAATTGTCTTAGTTGTGGAAAGTTATGACTTTTGGAATAAAAGATTGTTTAGTATAACAAGATAAGGATAATTTTTAAAGCTTAAAATAATAAGTGTGAAACCTTTAGACCAAAAAAAATTTATCCCTTAAAGTTATGAGCTATCAGAGAATGTAAAAAATGAAAAAAAAAGAGACACTTGGGATACTTTATTTTAGTAGACAATCAAAATAAAAAATAAAAAAAATAAAAAATTTAATCTTCCTTATATGAAAATGCTCCTTCTTGACCATATTTATCTTTAGGAAAAATAAATAATGTAATCTACACTTGCCCAAAGGATTCTACACTTTGAGAACATGTAGATAGTGGATTGTATATTATTTTAGAAAATTTCTTTTGGAAATTTTTCCAGTTCAAAAGAAGTCCATCCATTTCAATCTACAGCTTCAAATTTGCATTTTTGGGTCAAAAATAGGACTAATACCCATAAATGACCATAGTACACATCCAATTGGAGGCTCATTTAAAATTGGAGAATAAATTTTTTTTAATAAAAAAAAATTATACAACATCTAAAAATACTATATGTATCTTTATTTTGAATTTTATAGAATTTGGACAAATGGTGAAAAAGTTACAAGAAAAAAAACACTTTTTAGTTGCCAAACTGGGACCAGAAATAGGACAAGTATATCTTGCAGTCATCTTTGATAAGTCTTTAGCCATTCCATGTAAAAAAAGTTAGCTTCCTTCAGCAAAAAATATATACTGTCCGAATCAGCATTAAAAAAGTACCCAAATCGACACATGTATGTTGTGTTTTTGTTGAACACTTTCATAAGTTAATACCTACATGTTAATATGGTCAATTTAGTACCCAAATCAACAAATAAGTGTCGATTTTTTGTTGATTTGGACGTTGGTTTCTAGTAGTGGAAGAAATCAAGAATAGCCAATTCATGATAATTAATGGCCAGCACAGCATAATAGCTTTGAAAGAGCTTCAGAAAAAAGATTGCAGCAAAGAGAAAGAAGTCCAACTGCAAAGGTGGGATGCAAGATTGTATGGATTCTCAATTCCTCAAAATTAAAGAGAATATCTGGAAACTGTAATGCCACTAATCATTTAGACCTTGAGCAAGTGACATGGGAAAATTAGTAATTAGTTGCCAAAAGATCTATCTTGCTTGCCAGCGCCCCACTGATGTGCGCTTAGAAGATGTGGTCAAAAAATACAAGACAATGTATAGTGTGATTAACCTTGTATTTGTTGTTCAGGCCGCCTAAAGTCTCAAGGCCTTTTTTCTCTCAAAAACCATTCAAATTTGCCATTTCTATTACAAGGTGCATATAATTACACATTTTGCATATTTGACCATAGGATCTTGTAGTAGACTAGTATTAGAATGTGTTTGAAAAGTTTCACAAACTTTGACCTCACAAATTGATGCCACATTTAACTACTTTGGGACTATCCAAAGTCAAAAAGTCAAAAAATGCAGTAATCTCCTGATGCATAAGATAAAAAATACATTGAGAGATTTTTGGATATAGTAATCTCCCGATGCATAAGATAAGGCAATACATCGGGAGCTTTCCAAATATAGGTTACAATTCACGCTTTTTAAGTAATGCAAAGAGAGAATTTCCAAGAGGTCTCCAAAATTCCCATAAATTCAGAAGTCCATGGCTATGCCTGACTTTCCATAAATGCAACGTGARATCTCCCAATGAACATGATTGTAAAATATTCATGCTACTTCCCTTAATCCTTGTAGGACTCCAATTTGAGATTCTTGAATGTAATAAATGATTGACATAACATGCTAAATTTAAGAGTTTAAATGCTACAGTGTGAGACACACCTTAAATCATTCACAAAGAATTATATGTTCAATTAAACAAAACAAATGTGAATCTTACATTGTGAGAAAAATGGTATCTAGCGAGTTCCATGCAAGCATATGCCACATATACATAAAGAAAAATTGTGAATGACGAAGTGCATGCTATCACTTTGAATTGAGGCCCCATGGCCATACAGCTCCACAACCAAAAAATCTACTCATAGAATATTTAAAAAAGCTTGTTTTTTTCACTTTGAATGCAGATATCTTACAATCTATGTAGTCAAAGTTCGTGAAAATTTTCATACACATTTATATACTAGTCTAGTGCAAGATCCTTTGATTAGATATGCAAAAGAATTGAAAACTTTGAATGCCTTGTACCTTGCATTAGAAATGGCAGTTTTGAATGGATTTTGAGAGAAAAAAAGCCTTGGGACTTTAGGGTTTAAATAAACCAAAATAGAAACTAGATTGAGGGTTTAGGGTTTAGCATTGGTTGAGTCAATTCCACATCGTTGCACGGCAAAGCAATTTTGATGTTGGGTTTAAACTTTTGTGATGCTTGTCTTGTGTATTTAAGATTGCATATCAAAGAGTAGTGTTCTTAGTTTGAAGTCCCAAATGCTTAGGTGAAAGGATTAATTTTAGTGAGCTTTGTGGAATTTGATTTTAGAGTATTATATGCATTATGTTTAATATGAGATGAAATAATTTTAGGGTTTTGTTAGCATACAAGTTCATTGAATGTAGACATGTTATAAAACACTTTGTATGGCATGGAGAACACAAAATATTAGTGATGGATTGTGTCACAGCATAGGGCAGGTAAATTCCTCGATATACTCACAGAAACCACCTTCAAGTATAACTAAGTGACTCTAAAGATAGAATCCAAGAGATCCTGTGAAGTAGTTAGCTCTTCTACACACTTAAGCACAAATCTTACCCTTGTGATTCAAGACTAGAAACTCAAAATACCAAAACACCCACAGAAAACCTTGGACCGGATTACTATTCTTTTCCGATCCTACAAGTTTCCGAATATGTAAAATAATCAAAACCCAAGATCCTACTACTTTCGGTCCTGGGTATTGCTTTGAACCAATCCGGTTTGGTTTTACCTCTATTTCACCATCAAAGGGATCGCCGTTTTACTTTGAGAGTGGTAGGCTCACCACTCCTTCCGTGAATTAAAGTGGCTGAAGACCCACTATCCTATCCTTCAACTTTCTATTCTACTCTGGATCCGGTTTGGTCCTTCACAACAACCCAGACAGTAATCTAGATTGCAGGTCACACAAAGATCACCATGTACGATCCTCTCATACTATAACGACCTTGGTTGTCCTTCCAATCTGTACGAAACTTAGGTGGCCACAAGTCCACTCATCCATTCCAACATTCAGATACCGCTTACTCCCGTTTACCAACTTAGATAATGAGATTATAGGAGATTGGACACAACCAAATTTCCCACTTAGGAGTTTTAGCTTGACTAAAGAATCCCTCCCTATCCGCCTAGCCTAATCAACGGTTTTTGCACCCGGAATTGAAACTATAGAATGCTGAGGAATTGAAATTCACTCCCAACTTTTACTACCCGCTCACATGCACATAGAATTGGAAATACAACACCACAGGAAGAATTCCCTTGCAAACCGGATTGCATCCCCCTAACTTCTCACCGTACGGCCCTGCCAAGCTTGGAAAGACATACAACAAGCAAGCAAATAGAAAACACAAAAGAATTTACAATGAAAAGACTCCCACCCCACCTTGCAGGGCTGATTTAAATACAAAACTCAAAAAGTACAAAAAGGGCAAAAAGACCCGAGAAATCCGGCTAACTATCAGTCAGGATTTTCTAACTACCAAAACGGATTCGGTTTCGTTCCTAACTGCCTAACATAAAATTAAAAACAAGCCGTCCTAAACTAAAGAGCCTACAATTGGACTCTTGACCCCCGATTCCATGACCTCAAAAACCTCGGTCAGGTTCTAGCTTCCCCCTGCCCTTCAGTGCTAGGGATCGGTCCGCGCGGATTCGGAGGCAAATCCAAGTCAATTTATTCCACCATGGTGGATGGTGTTGTCGCCTTCCGCTGCTTCTTTGACTCTGGAGTTGAATCCTTAAGATCCATGGGGATCGTCACATCTAGAAACTCGTCTGGAAGTGATAACTCTGACAGATGGATCCCCTTTAGACAGGCCGACCTTACCAGCTTCTAATTGCATTCCTTAATCCGGTCAGTAGCCTTCCTTGCTTCCACCATATTGTGTCTTCAATCTCCTCCGAGTAATCGGAGAGGACCTTGAGGATGTGGGAACCGGATGGTTTCCACTCCTCGTGGATTCTCTCATCAAAAAGCTTGGCTTTGGCAACCGTTGCTTCGATCTTGCCAAGAGTTGCTGTCACTTGCTCAGCTAACTTCCGGATTTCTTCTACCATCTCTCGGTTGGCAGTTGCATCTTCCTTTGCCACGAGGAGTTCTGCCTTCATTCGGTCCACTTTCTCCTGTAGACACCAGATCTCAGCTTGCTGCTGCTTGTGCTCGGCCGGATCCGAGATACAGTCATCCACCTTTTCAAGTAGTGACCTATCCGGTTCTGCGTCCACCAGCTTCCCAATCATTGGGAGGATCCTTTGTTTTACCTCCCAATCCGTTGTGATTTCGCTTAGGATTTCGATGAGGTTCTTGAAAAGACCGTCGGAATCCGAATCTTCTGATACGGTTTGGTGTTGTTCCGGTCCTGCTTCCAGTTCAACCTCAAGTCCCTACTCTCGTACTGACTTGCCTTGACTCGGAGGTATCCATCGTCTAAGCGGTGACGTCATCTTTTGCCACTTAAACGTCCTAAGTGCTTCTTCCTCCTCGTCCTTGAACTCCTGATCGGAATCGGATTCAGAAAGTACATCCTCATCCGTTTCCATTCCCCATACTCCAGAAGTGTCTCTTGAGTCTTGAAGGTCTTTTCCTCTATACTCGTCAAAAGTTGGCGCTCCTTATAGAGATGGAAGAGATAGGGACTCACAGGTGTGGCCCTATTCTTCCTCACTTTGTTGATGACTTGGGCAACCAAAAGAAAAATGACCCGGCCCCATTCAACTTTTTGCTCCCCGCTCAGAGCTCCGAAAATGAGATTGCCGAGGGTTATTGTAACCCGTGTCGGCTTTTCTGGATGCAGGATCGGAATCAGAAATTCCAACAATCGGCGGTTCCGGTTTTCAATGCAATCCTCCACTGCATATCCATCCTTTAGATTCACTGCTCCTTTGAACTTTCCTTTGATCCACTCATCTTCTCGACTGGCCATCCCAAATCCATTAGACCGGAAACCGTAAACTTCTCTCCAGATGTCTTTCGACCACTGACCGGGTACCCCTCGGATGGTGTTGTCGAACTGATTCGACAACCTCCCCATGAGTTCCTTCACCATCCGTTCGTCCTTAAAGCCCCAAGGTTTATTAATCAACCTTGAGCATTCCATGGAGTTGATATCCTCCATGAGTTCCGTCTTCTCCGGTTCAGAAGAGGGAATAACCGGAATCACCTTCCGGAGCTTCACCTTGGCTGCGGAAAAACTGGAAGGTCTTGACCTAGGTCTACGTAACTTAGGCATGGACACGATACTATCCTCACTTGACTCCGCTCCTAACCTAGCCGCACGTCCCGTTCCTCACAATCTCTCTCCAATCTCAAATGGATACGGACACCTGCACAAACAACCATACACACTCGCACTTCTCCGTTCACGTTGATGCTCCAATAATCGAAAACTCCTGCTAGCAGAGAGCAGAACACGCGCGAACACTCCAGACAGCAAGGAAAAAAGAGGGCAAACTAGCAGTCTCAGGCTTTATATTGGCTCAGGACTTGGGACTGGTCTTGAAGACCTAATCCGGTCCGGTCTTCCATATCCGGTTCAACCCTAATCCGGGTTGACACTACTTTCCACTCCAAACTATCTTCAACTAGAAATATGCCCAGTTGACCTTTTACTTCATTGTCACTATTAAATTCCATTTTTCTTCCGTCCCTTAACTGAATCCAAATTCCAACTGACCGGTTTCCGTTCCAAATTCTAGAGAACTTAAAAAAATCAAAATTTTATATTGCGATAGATTGAAAGATTATATTCTTTGATCGTAAGGGTGTAAAATTTGTAGAAGTGAGTGGAAGTCGTTCAATCCTTTTTTGCATGTTTTATCCACAAACATTTGTGAGCACAAATAGATGAGGTTGAATGACTCGGTAACATGTATAATTTCAATCAATTTATGATTTTTCAAAGTATACTCTAGACTTTTTTTTAAATGAATTTCTATTGTTGTTGTTTTTTCCAACTCTATTATATTTAAGGTTCATTTTCAAGGTTTTGTTAATAGTAGTGAAAGTTAAGATTGCCATGGATACTCTTGCGCTTGTTTTTTAATTGAAAAATCACAAGATTTCATTTATTTTCAAAATTGGATTTTGGATGCTTAGACATCAAAAAGAAGTTTCCATAAATATATTTAACTTTCMAACGTAGTGTCTTTGTTAGGTTTTATAAAGTAACTTCCATATTTTGCAAACATTAGATTTTGGTGCCTCAAGCATTATTTTAGAGGTTATGGAATGAAATCATCAATTGTGTTTACGGACATTTCCATATCCAAAACCTTGTATACCTTACTAACCTCTAAACCATGCATGCATCACATTAGTTGATTATTATTTTGTAGATTTGTCACAATCATAAATAATCTCATTATGTAATTACTGCATTTTATATGACCACATACTGCTTGTGGAAAAGAACATAAAGGTGCCTTAGAAAATATAGGTTGAAAAAAATACAAATGGTGAAAAAAAATTCAGATGGTGAAAAAAAATTCAGTTGGTGAAAAAAAATATAGAGGGTGGAAAAAATTATAGCTGGAAAAAAATATAGGTGGAAAAAAATGAAGAGGGTTACAAAATATAGAACAGTGTAAGATTTTGCTCGCTCTACAAGGGAGTTTCTCTATGGTTAGTGCTAGAATGAGCACAATTAATCAAGGTAAAAACATGAATTATAGAATCTAAAATTAATATAAATAATACCCTAGTAATAAAGTATGTACCATGTCATCATGAACTATAGGTTCCATGTTCCATTCATTTGCAATGACTTGTTTTATTTTAGAATGATATACAATTGGAGAATATCTTTCTTTATTTTCAACGTCTATTGTGTAGGAGTGGCTTCAGTGAAAAGCCACTTTGCAAAGTTAATAATTCCACATTTTGATTGTTTATTTAATATGTACATCCTCAGTCTATCATCATAATTATATAATTGTCTAGAGTTAGGAGAACGGATTATAATTATACAACATGGAGTTCTAATATGATGTTCACTATGTTTAAGTGTTCTATTGTAAATAGGAATATCTCAGTTATTATTTAATAACAGTTGTTTCAAATGAAAGTATTGTATAGAGCTGCTTATGAGATAATCTATACATTTGCAAAGTTATCATGTAGTAAGATGAGTCTCTTCATGTTGAAATTTGCTTAGATTTATTCATGGATTGCATACGAAAAGGTCCAGAATTCATCATGTTCAAAAGCTTTGGACCTACCTCGCTTTCGACACATTTGAAGACATTGTTAGTATTATCCTTCTCCATTTCAAAGGACTCCTTCTACCGACATTCACGTTCCGTGTTATTGTTGACCCTACTTTTAGAATGTTACACCTTAAAAATTTCATCCCTAAACTATTGTAGGCAATATTTGTTTATTTTATGTCCTAAGATTTATAGTTTCCAAGGGGTTTAAGGCACCTTCTATGTTCTTTTCCACACGCTCATTTAATAATTAGAATGATACTACATTATTTGGGCTTCTCCTAGGAATCTACACAGTTTCTTTTTTGGAGAAATAGGACTCCATTTATTTGATTTCATTCCTAGAGTTTGTATTTCATGTGAATAGTTGCCTACATTCTATCTTTATTTCACCTTCTATCTTTTTTCCACCGAAGATATTTTTACGTAATACCTCTATAGTTTCTCCCACCTGGAGCTATATTTTTTTCTTTGCTTTCTATTATCTTCCATTGTTCTATATATTGTAAATCTCTGACTTCATTTTTTTCCACCCTATATATATTTCTTAACCCTCTTCATTTTTTTCCACCTCTATATTTTTTTCCACCCTTAATATTTTTTCTCACCATTTGTATTTTTTTCCACCCTCCATAATAATATTTGTTGTCCTTTATTATAATGTTAGGCACTACAATGGAGATTTCTAAAAACATTCCTCTCTTCGTTCATCCCTGAACTTCGCTATGTTTATCTAATTGTACTTGATGATGATGATTGTAGCTTTTGGGTTTGGAAGTTCTTCATGTTACATGAACTCATTCAGGTGGATGACAAAGGAGTCACATGTATTTGAGTCTACAAATCCAATTTTCGATTGTTAAAGATCAAACTAGTTTCCACCGCAATAGAAATGAAATCTGTGGTGTGCAAGAATATGCTTGTTGTATTATAGTTGCATGTCTTTGCATTCAACTGCTATATTTGTATATGATTACCATTCAAATGTCTCATATGCTTTTGAAATCAACATGGTTAAGCTAACTTACTACAGTTTCCAACTTTGACATCTTTGCGTAAATTGTCAAGTCCATGTTAATGAATGTGAAATATGTACTTAATATTTAGCAATTATAAATTTTGGGTTTTATATATGGTATACTTGTTTTAGACCTACATCATCATACATGATAGACAATTTTATATACATGATAATAATTATAAGTATTATTGCATATCTTTTCAAATTTAGAGTAATTAATTTTTGATACACGTCAATCAATTAACTATTTGTAGAGTTGAAGGTTTGAGTCATTATTTGAGGCCTAAATCATAGTATATTATGTAGAAGGAGCTACATAGAGCATGGAAATGTTTGAGTAGGGGACAATCATACGGAAAACACTCATGTTCACTACCTTAAACACATTTTGCTTAGGCAAATTGCAAAATATGTAGATGTCATCCATTTAGTCTGGTTATAGGAATTATTGTTTCTTTGTTCAAAGTATCTCTATGTCATTTGCTTCTAAAATTTACATTTTCTTTAGCATTTTGCCATTTTGTTTTGAAGGACTTGTACTCCTAAACAATTAACCAATTTTCCAACAATGAAGGACCCAAAGATGGAGAACTCGACACTAGATTCAAGGAAGAACTAACAAAGCAAGACACAAAAATTGTGCCTATGAAATGGGCTCTAGAAGGCAATGTTTGGGTTCTTCGAGGTTAAAAGTAAAATAAAGCCCCATGTATTGAACTATAACTAGGATACGTTTTGAACCTCTCTTGGCTAATTTAGTGCGTAAGAATCTCAAATCTGAATTCAGAAATTGCAAAAACGAAGTTGTGCAAAAAATAAAAAATTCCTGCGTTTTTACCCAAGATAATTTGGGCCTACTTCGAATGGAGGAATTACCGTCCTCCAATAAACCCAGCCTACGCTAATTCCTAGTCGCATCAATGATGACCTGCTTATGTCAGACAGTCATGTTGACCTGACAGCCTGCAACGGGCAATTACTGCGCGCGGTGCCATGATTTCCACCGGCTCTACCTAGTTGCTTAGTGCTCCGGTTGGGCCTCCTTTTCTCCCAGTGGCTTGCGCCCGCAGGTATTTCTGTTTCCTCTGGATGCAAGAATTGTCTGTACTAAAACCTATGCTTCCATGAGCTTTGTGTTTTGTTGAGTCTGGTTTGCATGTGGAGGTGAAGTGGCTGACATTGGGAGGCGCAACAAAGCAGAAGGGAAGATGAAGCAGGCGCTCAACGTTCGGGAGCCGCGAGCTTGATTTGCACTTGGAGTGGAGTAACCATGCGCCTAATCAGACTTTGAAGAGCAGCTCAACTACAACATGCATGCTCATCATGTACAATTTACTTTCTCAATACTTTGTTTCATGCTTTGTAGTTGTCTACTTAAATTCTATTGCATTTCTTGTAATGTGATTGAGCTAGTTCCAGCATTGATAACAAGTAGTACATAGTAGCAAGTGATTGAAGTAGTAGCGGTGTCGCTCGTTCAGAAATTCTACGTCGTCCGATCATGTTTTGATTTTGTGCAAAGACTATTCCTTGCTTGCAATATAAGAGACATTTGGAAGCGGAGTTAGTAGGAACTTAATGCAGCTGCTGAATGATCTTAGTTTACTGATTCACCGTGGTCATTGTAAGATTTTTTGATTTGAGGACGTCTTCCGTGACTTTTGCCGCAGGTGGATAAAGTTTGAGCACCATAGTTACACTTTGTGGAGATACTCATTGTTGAACGGTGACCATTGTTGTCCACACTGCATTATTTAGAAGTTCATCATTTTATGTTTGCATGGTTGCCCACTAATACAACATTAGTTCTTTGATGCAATGGAGCACACAAGAAATGGGGTCCCGATAGTCTGTGACAAGATTGCAATATTTTTTTGGGTTGTATTATAAATTGAGTCCACTGCATGTTCTTTTGTATTGAGTTTATTGTATTTAGAATCCAATATGTTTGTAATATGATTCATTTGATGCACCACATTCATTTTAGTCATTCCCAGCATATGAATATGTTCCCATCATGCAGGCGCATACACTTGTCTTGGGCGTGAACGTGAATTGCTCACATTGGCGACATCCTCGAAGCATGCATAAATCCTCCAGTTCTAGAATAACTCGTAAGTTTTAGTCTCAAACTTTGCAATTCATTATTTTCTTGTGTTAATTGAAACAAATGTCATTGAACGGTGGTCTCAAGGCATTGGGCATTTTTGTGTTGGTTGCATGCAAAGGGAAACATGGCATCCTAGAGTAGTGAGACGACCAAAAATATGGACTTGTTGTTAGACAATGTCCTTGCTCATGCTTCCTTTGGTCTTGAAGATGTTATTTGTCTAATGCAATAAAAGTGCACGATGTCCACGTATAGAGCCCCAATCACGCCGAATAAGCTGATCTTTCTTTAGCGATGATTGCAAGAAAGAACGGAACTATTTAGAATCACATTTGGAGTGACAAAGTTGTCATGTGCTATAACTTTTGAAGCATGGACTTGTTGAGCTTGAAATTTTTATTGGAGATGGCTAGCTAGACAATTATTAGATCCCTTATTTTTCAGGAATTTTCAAAAATCCTTTTATATTTAAATATAAATTTGGCTAATTTGTTACACTTTTCAAGTTGGGGGTTTATAGTACTACGAAGTACACAAAAATAATGATCTAGAGCTTAGATTTCTAGGGTCTATTTCCATACTTAGTAGGCATGAATTGATAGAAGATAATTTTGAAAAACATTATTTTATATCCTTTGTATTTATGCAAATAGGGCTCTCTTGCCCGTGCAATTATGAGCATTGAAAATGGTTTGAAGATTGTTCTTTTAGTGGAATCTCTTTACCATAAAGTCTTTTCAAACGGCCATTATTTTTTTTTTCATAAAATTGCTTTTCCTATTTTTTACAAATAAAACTGTTAAAATAGAGTGAAACTTACTATTTTTTTGTACCTAAAAAAGAAAAGGAGTAATGTGCAAAACACTAGGTTTAGTGGTTGGTCTTTTTTGCAATGACCCTAAGGATCTTGCGACATTTGCGCGCTTTGCTGGGTTACCTAATTTAGAGAACATTCTTCTTATTGATGACAATCTAGTTAAGAATTTGATGAATGATCCTTACAGCATTGTCTATCCTCAATCCTTCTATGGTGAACTAAATGACAACTACTTGAAAGTGCATTTGGTTCCTTGGCTTCGTAGTCTCTTTACTTCAAATGAAGCTGTGTTGGTCTATGTGAAGAATAATCCGCTTATTGGTAGTCAGAGCCAGTGGACACCTTGTCGAGTGATGGCATTTTAATCTTGAAGGATACCATGAAATCATAGGTTTTGTTTGCTTTAGGCTTTATTGGGAGATCTCCTATTGCTAGAGACGGTGCTCACAGGGTATCATTAAGGATTCTTTTTAGAAGTGCATATTGTAATTGTTTTTGTAAATGTAGTTGTAAATTGTTTACCCTAAACTTGCAAATATAAATGCTGAGTCCCATTTCTATGACAATATACTTTTTTGGACGTCATTGTCGTTATCTGATTCTATCGGGAGATCTCTTGTTGTTTGGAGCTTCCTCCCTCTCTGAAAAATTGACATGTGTGCTAAGATCAGCGTTGTCATACCGGACGGACGTCGAATTCGCCCATAATTATTTTGTCGAACGCGTTTTCGGGTTTCGGTGTCGAGTTGTGTGTCTGACGTCGCATGTCGTATATGACGAGTGTCGCATATGCTCGACAAATTTGAAGGCGTCCACACCCGCGGTCGCCCAACTTTTGAAAATTTTCTGCCCGACGGACAGATATTTTCATCCAACGTGGAAAGCCCAAACCACATTTGCATAGGCCACTGCGGGTTGCGCGACCGCGGGTAGGACGACTGCGGGTAAGGGGGACGCAACTGCGGGTCCATTTGACTGGGCGACTGCGGATTCAAGACATCAGGCAATCGCGGGTGTACATCACTAGGCGACTGTGGGCACAAGGGTTGACCACGGCTTGAGATGCGACCACTGTTTAGGGTGTGAAGAGTGCTGTGGTTCACCTCACTGAGAATTTGAGCATGCTGCTCCAAAGGGGGATATTTTTCGTAATTCTAATTTGCTTACAATTTAACTTCCTTTCCACTTTGTGTGAGATGAGTCACTCCTCCAGGTAAGGTCAAGAAGGAGGTGTTTATAGCGCAAGGGAACATCAAAAGAGTTGAGAATGAGAATGTGGTGGAGTTTTGCTCGTGAAGGCAACTGTGCTCTGCACTGCTAAGTGTCGAAATAATCCTGTGCCATTAGAGCTTCATGTGGAAAACGCTCATCACGTTTTCAATCGAGTTTTAAATGCCTATGAAAAGAAATTTCTCAAGATGGATAAAATCGAGAAATCTCTCGGTGAGACACAAACTTCAACCCTATTGATAGAACAATGCGGGCTCTTGATGTGACTTATTTAGTAATTAGAATGTTTGTTTGGGAATACTTTGTTTTTAGATCGCTATTTGTGGAGATTTTTAATTCTTAAGCAGCACAAAAGTTTTTCAACAAACCGGAGTGGCTTGAAGCAACTCAAAATGTGCCACAAGATGATTGTAGATCCCCAACTTATGTGAGGGATTTCAACATGGCTGCGACACAGCTGCCTCATGTACAAAAATCTTCTTTGAAGCTGAAAGTCAAGAGACCTTCTATGGAACCTCTACGACCTCCGCTAGCTGTGTAGAGACCCTCTACTGAACGTAATCGACTTCCGCTAGCCGTGAAGAGACCTTCATTGGAATCTGCTATTAATCAGTTCAAGTCAACTCAACAGGTACCTAAGCATGTGGTTGTAGTTTTGCAGCAAGACGTACAAAGTCATGATGAGATAGTGGTTTTGGATTAAGTTGTCAAAACAGTGTTCAAAAATCGTATAACACACTGTTGTACCAACACTATATAGTGAGGGTCTGTTGTCATTAATGCTTTTTACTCTAGAGGTAGTCAATGTTGACGAATACGCAATAGACTCGACGTTTTGGTTCCTCAAATGTTTTAGAAGGCGCTTTTGGAAGGTTGAATCCAAATCTGTAAACCCTTTGTACATAAAATTTCTATGCGGGAATTTTGCCGTGTCTTAGTGACATGATTGCACTGCGTACTTCCATCAATTATTTGACACGAGGTCTTCACTACAAAGTTTCTGTCGCGTATTTTTTCAAAGGTTGCGTTTGCATCCTTATTTATTGAATACCGTCATCAAAGCCTTCAAGGTCTTAATGCAACAGTTGTGGATTTGAGACTAATTTCTTTCAATCAAAGTGGTTGGTAAAGATTATTGTAACTTGTACATACCGTGTACTATCACTACGGATGTTCCAAGTTTACAAGTGCCTTATCAGCTCCAAGTCTATTCGGCCATAAACTCTCAACCACAAATCTTCTCTAAGAAAACATTATATCGAATACGTAGAGTACAACATAACTACATCTTCAACTACATCCAATACAATTAGAGTGTGAATGCGTCATCACTGGGCACTTCATCGGCCTCGGGGTCCGTTTCTTCTTCTGACTCCTCGTCGCTAGTATTACCACCATGTCTTTCATCGTCGCCATCGTCCTTTCTTGGTGGTATTGCTGGATGAAGTAGCTCATGTTCTACCTCTGAGTTCAAATTGTGCACTTCCGTGTCCATGCTGCCGCCTGCACCTCTCGTTTGCACTAATCGTTTTGTCAACCTCAACGTATTAGTGGTGCCATCAATGTTTAGAACAAGGTGTTGCTCATCTGTCCTTTGTTGCCAAGGATTTAAGGTGGAATTGGCTTCACCTATAACAAAACGTTGTGCAATAAGTTGTGTGCATTTTGGATTTTGTTGTAGCCTGTCTTGCATCTTTCTCAAACGCTTCTTCCTTCCACGCGTACGTTCACGGGTACTCGTTGAAGATCCTCCAGGACCGGATACCGGTGAAGGTTGTGTGGGCTGGGGGGCCAATCCATGACATTCATTATCAACAGTCGCAGGTGGACCGCGATGCATGAAAGGCCTAGTGGATCTTGACAGAGGGGTGGGAGTAGACTTCATAGCCCTTATGAGAGGGGTGGAAGTAGACCTTGTGGCCCTTGCTAGAGGGTCGGGAGTAGAATCAACAGCCCTAACAACATCATTCTACACTTCCACCTTCAATCAAAGGCGCATTGCGATTCAAGCTCATAATAACTTGCAATGGCAAATC
Organism: Pleurozium schreberi; assembly: GCA_006891605.1. NCBI lineage: Eukaryota > Viridiplantae > Streptophyta > Bryopsida > Hypnales > Hylocomiaceae > Pleurozium > Pleurozium schreberi. The sequence continues at coordinate 63,235 of VACF01001874.1, read as the reverse complement.
TAAATTATATTTTACTATCTCTATTGTTGAAAAACTACGTGTCTGGGAGATTGGACTCCTCCCACATACAATCTCTTCTGCATGTATTGGCTCTTCTTGCCTATTAGTGTCTTCAGTATTAAAAGCAGTGCTATGAAGATTCATTCCTTTGTTGGATCCCGGACATGCAGCTACCGGACATGCAGCTATTAGAGGTGTTGCATTGTTCGTCATTGCAAGCAGTACAATGTCTACACCTTCATTGCTATTATTCGGAGTGTGGGCTCTCATTGGCACCAAATCCATTGGTAGAGGTGCTTTTTAGTCCCAAAGAACGTCAGGGGGGCTTTCTGGCCGACGTTCGGATTCCAACTCGGAATAATAGTCCACCTCCATCTCGGTTGTGTACGTGTTTCCGTAGTTCCGTTGTACCATAGAGGTGTCCCGTCTACGTATCATTCCTACCCACTTACTACCGTGTAGGCGTTTGATTACCCGCTTCCAATTCTCAACCAAATGGTGTATTGATCCCACAATGTCTTCAGTTGGAACAAACTATTCTCAAACGCCATGTATTCCGGCTCATTTATCAATCGAACCAGTGCTCCTTTGCAAACCACCAAACGCTCTATCACGAGGTAGTTCACTGCGAAACGTGTTTTGGAAGGCATTCGCAATGCCTTCTTCGATGAAAACTTTTGAAAGACAGCTAGAGTATATTGGTATTGCTTAATAAACTTCATGATTGCTTCACACCTTGTCACGATACCTTTCAAGCAAGAACTTTTTCCCCATTCTTCCATAAGCAAGTCCATTACATGAGCTGCACATCCCTGCAAATACATGTGAGGATACTTATCATTCAACAACTTCAACGTCCCCGTCATCACAGCTGCATTGTCCGTACATAGTTGGACAATATTTTGAGGTCCAACTTCTTCTATGTATTTTTCAAGAATTTTGGTTGTGAATGCAATGTCCTTTTTTTCCCTGATAGTGTCCACTAATCCTAGAAATATGTCCCCCGCAGGACACGTAACCATTACGTTCAGCAACGGACGGCTATTTGTATCTGTCCACCCATCCAAACAAAGAGTTGCTCCATAAGTCGCAATGGCACGTTTCTTACGCTCAGCAACCATTTGAGAAACCTCCTCTTTTTTTAGCTCTATCAGTTTCGTGCGTAATGCGTAATATGAAGGTGGCTGGTATCGTAACCCAAATGCGACCGTTTCTTTCACAGCGTTCACAAACGCAGGGTGACGCACAACATTGAATGCAATGTTTGCCTCATAAAAAAGGAAGACCACATCTTATCCAACTTCTGTCTCATCGCAATTTGTAAGGCCTCGACCATGCTCATTTATCAAGACGTGCTGGGGGTATTCCTCTTTCTCTCCATCGTCGTTGGAGTCGAATCTACTAAACTTGGAGCAGCATGTTGTACGTCATTTGCACTGCAAGGCACCTCTACTTCCTCCAAACACGCGGCCAGGGGCAATTGAACCACTCCCTCCTCAACGCCATCCTATCCTGGGACCTCCCCATGCATTTCTTCAAAGGTCATTTCTTTTGGAACCAACCCCTTGCAATTCCGAAACTTCTGCGAAACTGCAAACGGCATTTTCTTACACTTCTCCCCTATGGTCTTGGTTCCGTGACTTAAGTGAGAGAATGCCCTCTTTCGTACCAAAACAGAGTTCCATCCACAAAAAGACACATTTCCGTATATTCCCCGCGAATTGAGGTCCATTTTGTAGAGCCAACCATGGTTCCCAGTCTCTCGTGGCCCTTTGAGTATTGCTCAAGGTTGTCCTGCTTGTGGCCATGCGACTTGTCATGTCCTTAATTGCCGATGACCTCCTAAAACAATTTACGGGTGCAGATGATTAAAGTGGATATCTCGAAAAAAAACAGCCGCTAAGCCACCTATGTCGAATGGACAAGGACCCCACTCCAAAAAAGGGTGTTGCCTCTGCAAACACGAGCGCACGCAAGAAGCTTCTTTCAAAAATTCAAGTCATGGAATCATCAATAGGGGAAAGTAACAAAGAAAGGCCTACCTCCAAATTTATACCCGCGATTGTCATGGCGACCTCATGGGTGACCGCGGGTACAGGGTTGAGTCGGAAATGCGTCGAGTCGACTGGGGGTCTGCCACCACAAACGACAATGCCGGGTTGGGTCCAGTACAAGATGGGACAACTGCGGGTCTTACAGGGGTTGACTGCGAGTAATGACAACGACTGTAGGTGTGGGTTGGGGCGACTGCGGGTCCTAGCGAGACGACTACGGGTTCCTCGGAGGCGAGTGCAAGTCGTACTTGGGTGACCGCGGGAACATAGTAGTCAGGCGACTGCAAGTACAGGAGATGGGTTCAGGGGTACCCCAAGGAGGACTTCAGGGCTTAGTGGGCGACCGAGGGTCCAGGATGGGCGACTGCGGGTCCTCCACGGCAAGTTAGGGGTCGTCTTGGACTTTGAAATGCGCAAATGGGTGGGTCTTGGGCGACTGCAGCTGTGGAATGCATAAGGTGGGAGGTCCTCAAATGGAGCGGGTCCCTCGCACGAGCATGCTCTGGAGGTACATTTTGCACTTTGAAATGTACAAGCACTCTACATTTGAGAAGGTGGTCCATTTTAATGCCCATTTTTGCAACTTTAGAAATTCATAACTAATTCCACAAAGCTCCAAAAAAAATAAGACGACTTGGGTTAGATGCCAATTCTACTTGTCTTTTGAAGAAAACTTACTGAAAATTATTTCAAGTAGTTTCACCTTGCCAAAATTCAGCTTCAACCATTAAATGGGCCATTCATGGACCTCCTACTTTCAAAGAGAGCTTGTTCTAAGGGTTCACGCAACTAACAACAACAAATCAAAACATTCATGGACATGGCAAATTTCAATTCAGCAAACAACAATTTGGGCATGGCCGTGTCAGTGTTGTAAAAGACAAAGGGTACACCCTTTTATATATACATGATTCTAAGCTTATATAGTCCTACACGGACTACACGATATCTAAATCATGCACCTTTCGTCATGCGCTGTGCTTCCCATTTTATTTTATCGACTTTGATTTTCACTTTTGCTATTTTCTCTTCCTCCTTAATGAAGGCAAAGGCTTTCTAATTCATCCTATTCGCAATCCAGAACTTCTTGTACCCTTTACTGAGATCCAGGCGTATCTTTTCATGGCATATGGTCCCCACCAACTTCTGTTCAAGCGGTTCAACTTTGCCCGTGCCTCCTCCACACTTCTCCTTTCTCGGTTGAGGTTGCACTCTTCCATTTGGCACTTCTTGATGACCATCTAAAGTTGCTCGGTTACCAGGATTGGCATTTAAGCTTGATCCTCCGTCTTCGCTTTTATTGAATCTGAGGTAAAAAGCCTCAAGCTCCTCCATTTCTCTCTTTTGGGAAGACAAACGAATTCGTCCAACTTCAATAATTTCTTGGAGGGTGACAACATCATCAAGTTGACATCCTCCGTTGTCCGAGTTCGGAGGCTTTGGACCTCCTTCTCCTCTTCTGCCAATTGAGCTAGAAGCATCTTCAACTCGGCTTTGTAAATTTTTTTTATTTGTTGAGATGTGCCTCACAAACGTACCACTTCATGTCTTTCCTCCGTGACTAAAGGGTCATCCGAGGTCGGTGGCAAAATCATCAACATCGGGGCAACTTCCTCCTCTGTCTCAATTTCACCATCTATCGCGTCCTCCTCTAGTTCTTGCAAGTAGGCTTGCACGTGCCGCATCACCTCATCATTTTTGGGATGACGGGCCTCGAGTGGTTCTACGGATATAAGGGGTTCCACATTCATTGGCACGACCCCTTCTATGTTTTCTTGTCCATATACCACCAATGTTAAATCTTCTTCCATTGGAGTATCTTCCGGCTCGGCTTTCTTTTCCGGGATCATTTCCTCGTTCGAGTCGTTTGACGAAGATGACGTTGACCGCGTATAATCTTAATCTGCCAATCCTTCCACAATGTTCTTCTTTGGCTCGAGCCCGTCCCATGGGTTATTTCCTTGACCCGCTGCTGGAATAGCTAGGTCCATTGGAACGGTGGTTTTCTTGGAAGTCTTGGAGGTCCTCCAATCCACAGTTTGCCCCAAATTCAGCTCGGCATACACCATTTGGCATATGCCCAATAAGACTTCACTCCGTGGTACTTTTGGCGTTCCATACAGAACACGATGCACTTCAATGCATTGCTGGACGAATGCATCATCTCGACAATAATGAAGATTGGCATTATTGTTTTTCAAATTGATCTTGTGCCGATGGTGAGGAAATAGCTTGTCGATATGGCACCATCTCACAAATGCCTTGCAAGTCGTCAAGGTCCAAATCAGAGTTGTCCGTGTCACGTCACGTCTGGACAGACGTGACGTTTTGCTTGAACAACGTCATGACGGAATATTTTAAAAATTTGTAGGAATTTTGCAAAATTCTTTACATAGAAGGTTGTACATTAGACTAATATGTTTAATAGTAGTAGTACAATTGATATTCCAATTATATTTGTAAGAAAAAATGAAACTAAAGTTCAATATTTTTTCAAATTTTGGAGTAGAGTTAGAAATGTCACTTTAGGGTTAGGGATGTCAGGATTCATGACGCGTCACGACGGACGTGACGTGACATCACAACGTAGAATGCCCATGTCACGTCCAGATAAACAACCTTGGTCCAAATGGAGTCCACAGTTCGCTAGCCGTGGTATGCGTACAAAGCTGCATCCAGAAGTATGCTTTGGTTCCTGAACTGACGATCACCTTTCTTTCTTGTCTTCTTCCTTTGCGGATCCATCATGTCAGAGTATGTGTTCAAAAACACTAGATCAACAGGCATTGGATTGGGGCACCGGAAAACACCTGCAACACGTTGGTATCAAAAATTCCAACTATCGGGCACGCATTCAGACGCTTGGAGGCGAATGAAAGACAAGGTGCGGCATTGAAAGTGGCGCGCTAGGTTTACAGGCCTTGCATTAAATACCCAAGGTCGCCTCGGGCGCGTGTGGGAAGGGGCGCGTGCGGGTACAGGGCAACTGCGGGTTCCAGTCTAGGGAGTACGGGTGCAGGACTGCTACCTGGTGCGCGTGCAAAGGAGGTGCCCACGTGGAGGTCGAGCAGAGGTTTATCAGTTATCCAGAACTGACACACCCCAAAGAAGTCGCATGCTGGGAAAGCGATTTCTGGTCCAGGGCGACCGCAGGTCCTGGGCGACCGCGGGTCCACCATTCCCATCAGTTCTGAACTCCATGGCTTTTCCTTTTTTTTTCTTTATGAAGTGCCATAGTGTCGACCGTAAATGTAATAGTGGTGCTTTGAATTAAAACATTTTTCCACATATTGGATGTCTAGTAGAGTTTTCATCCACAATATGGTGATTTTGTCAAAGATTTTTTCTGAATTCAATTTCTTCAGGCGATTTCATCTAAGTTTTGAGACATTGCTTTTGCCATATTTTAGCCGATTTAATTGTTTTGGTGCAATCTAAAGCCATCCGATGGTGAAAAAGTGACAAGAAATATCGAGTGCCTAGGTAACTAAAATAGAAATGAGCCTGAACCTAGAAGTTCTAGCTTAACCCTTCAATGACCCTGAGGACAGAATGTGTCCTTGACCAATTTTTAAAGTTAAACAAAACCTTACCAAATCACTATTTTCAGTAGTTTATATTTTTGAAAAATTCTTTCTAAAGTTTAGTTTTAGCTTCAAAAATATGATTTTGAAAATGATTGATTATGATTTTCTAGTTCAAGATTTTGTGCATGGGTATCCATTGCAATCTTGACTTCTTGGACTRTTGAGGATTCTTGGGAATGAGCCTCAAATACACTAGATCTTTGAGAAAAAATCACATTAGAATTTCATTTAAAAAAATTGTAGAGTACATTTTGAGAAGCCATTAATTGATTGGGGTTATGCATGTTACTACTTTTAACCTCATATTTTTTTGGTGATCAACATTTTAGATTTGACATGTGAAAAGAGGATTGAAATACTTCAAATCACTTTCGCAATTTTAACACCTTCATGATCAAACATTATAGTCTTTCAATCCGTAAGAGATATTGTTGTGTTTTGGTTTCTAATGTGAACTCTAACATGTCTAGTTTGATTTAATACGGTTACAATTCATAAAGAATTAAAACAACGTATCAAAATGTTGGCTTTATCTTCAATTTAGATCAAATTCTAGAAGCTCAAGAAATTCCAGGGTCATTTTGGGGTTAAGCTGAGTGAAACAAACAAGCAGGACACAAAAGTAAATCCACAAAATCAATTGTGTACCCGGAATGCTCCAAAGAAACTAAATAAGAGTCACTACATTTATGAACATGGGCTCCAAAATAAGTTTAACAAACACACATCCAAATGAAATAAATCCACATAAACAATTCAACAATTTGAAATTTGAAATTGAAGGATTCCATGGTTTTGGGTGTAGGGTTTAGGGTCAAGGGTTCAGAAATTGAAAAGAAATTACACCAATATAAACCAACCACCAGCATCTTCCTTAACTTCTTTCATTTCCTGACATTCTCTAAAAAATCCGTTTCATCCAATAGAAGACTTAAATAGGGCAGACGAAATCTGTGAGAAGGCGGTGCAAATCTTTCCCAACAGCCTTTATGAAGGGCGATTTCATTTGTAGGGCGACCGCAGTTAGGTTCAGTGACAAGGTCACAGTCTATCAGTGTCAAGGACGATTGCAGGTCCTAGGGCGACTGCGGGTAGTCCCTGAGGAGGTCGCTTGCAACAAAATTCGTTCTGCAGGTTCCAGGGGCGCGTGCGCACGTGGGTGACTGTAGGTCTTGGGCGACCCTGGGTTCAAGGTTCTGGCCAAGGAATTCTATCCGGACGTGATGTGGGCTTTTCCCGTCCGGATGTTATGACGCGTCGGAGTCCATCCTGAAAGTTGACGACGGCGTGAATGAAGTCTGTGAACTGCGCGCGGCGCGCGGACAGCCATTCCGTCGATTGGACGGCCCAACCGTCTCATGGACGGGCAATGCGTCCGCGGGCTGTCGACGGCGCGCAGGCGACTGGCCTCGCCATGGACGGCCAATGAGTGCGCGGACTGTCCTTGTCTCTTGGACGGCGTGGACGTCGCCTGGACGGCTTGGATGGTGGCTGGACGGTCTAGACGTCTCTTAGATGGCATGGACGTCGCTTGGACGGCCTCCCGGCCGCTGCTGTTCGCGGTGCGCCAACGGACAGGCCGTCCAGGCGACGTCCTGTACACAATATATAGGGGCTGCCCTCTAACTTTAGGATCACTTTTCCTTGTTGATCTTTGCTCTTATGACCTGGTTGGCATTCAGCCATTGTACTAGAGTGAGGTCCAAGAAGACCGTGTGTGGGAGGAGCACTTCCTGTGAAAGCAATAAGTGTTATTTTCCACATCACATCCAAACAGAATACTAACTTGTTTTTTTGTGCAGCTTCCACTTAAGAAGAACCAGCCGAAACAATGGGAGGGGGGAAGACGCAATGGGAATCCTGGTACACGCTACTACCGGATAACAAGGTTCAATGCAATTTTTGCCAAACAAAGATTGGTTACCGACGGGATCGCTTGCTTTTCCATTTGGGTCATAGATCAGATGATAGCCTCGCTGGAGTGAGAAGGTGCAACAAAGCTAGCCTAGCTGTGAAAGCTATGTTTAGAAATTGCGAGGGAAATGTTCTTACGGTCTCTGCGGACGAAGATGAGCGTGGTGTGGAAGTGACATTGCCGTCAACGGTTCCAGCAAGGGTGGTATTTTCTTGATTGAAGACTTCCCACACATATATTGGCAAGGTTGTTCTACGCATGCACTTGATCTTCTACTTGAAGTTGGGGGAAGCAAGTTTGGGTAAAAAAAATGGTGAAGAAAGCAAGAAAAATCGTTAAATTCATTCGCGTGCATCACATACCACTCACCATTTTCTGAAGGCTTTCTCCAAATCTCATGTTGAAGATGCCCCTTGAGGCACGTTTTGCAACCATGTTTCTCATGATTGAGCGTCTAGTCATGGTGAAGGAAGCCGTGGAATCAACAGTCTACGATCCGCAGTGGAACGAGTTCAAGAGGAACTTGCCGAGTAATGAAGCAAAAAGAAAGGCAGACGCCGTTTGACGCAGGTTTCGAAAGGATGAGTTTTGGAGATGTGAAAACTTTGTACACATAGTAGGGCCTGTGTTAATCGCTCTTTAAGAGTTTGATGGAAAGCGGCCAGCCATGGGCAAAGCGTGGATTGTGATGAAGAAGGTGGAAAAACATGTTTTGGATTTGAGGCGTTGTCTTTTTTTATTGGATGTAGAGTATGCGGAACACGCTGAAGAGGCATTTTACAAGCAATGGGATATGATGAAGACCGATTTGCATTATGCAGCTACTCTGCTCAATCCGTTCCTACTTGAAGAAGTTGCGATAGCGGACGATAACAACGCAAGAGAGGTCGTCCTAAAGGTACCACGCAAATTGACAGTTGGAGGGTTTGAATTCGCCGCCGCTTTGTTTGAGTACCAAGCATTTCGAGATCGCCGTGGCATTTTTGCTGGGCTTTCCGATGTAAATATTTTGAATCTGGAGCCGCATGAATGGTGAGATCTTCTTGGAGCCGGTGCTGGTACGCTTTTGCCCATTGCAAAAAGAATCCTCGCACAAGTATGCTCCTCGTCATTGTGCGAGCGCAATTGGAGCATGTATTCTTTTGTCCACAATAAGTCTCGCAACAGATTGGCCACTAAGCGCGCTGAGGAATTGGTTTACATTTTTACCAATTTCCAGATTTTTCGAGAAAGAGGTGCAATTGATCCAACAAGGTGGTATATCGAGAACATGTTGTCAAAAGATTCCATGACGGACGAGTCAAATCACTCAGATGGTTTGGACCGCGGTTCGATTCTATTACGTGCTAACAATGATGACTCGGACAACAGTTCCGATGGCAATGACCATCCACCGTTTCCTCCATTGGGTCAAAGGCAAGAAAGGGGTCCTCTAATTGACGAGTCAGTATTTGATTTCGATGCCGCAGATAATGATGGAAACGACCATGGGGGTCATGAAGATGGAAATGGCCCCAAGGGAGATGAAGATGGAACTGACCACGGGGGAGACAAAGATGGAAATGAGCTTGAGGGAGACGAAGGAAGTCCACCAAGGGTGCCAAATACAACAAATGGTTGGTCATGTGGTGGAAATCAAAACAAAGGGGTTGCAGCACCACTTTCAATACCGGTGCCGGGCCCAATCGATGAAGAAGTGGCTACCATAAGAAATGAACATGTTGCTTCGGAAAAGAACCGGATGAGGTGGTTGCAACACAAGTGTTACTTGCCAGTAACACTCACAGAGAAGGTCCTCCCTTGGGGATGGCGGTGGAGGTTCGCACACTACGTAACGGCACGGTTGGCTTGCGACGACAATCGCCCAATTCAGATGACCCATCGACCCAAAATTCTTCACAGCCCTCGTCTTCTAGAGTCCGCCCCAACCAAGCAACTCCATTTGTCAAGGAACGATTGGCCGCTCTTATGCCAACATTAAATATGTCAGGGCGAAGGAATGCAATGTCATCCTCATTGAGCCTTGATGGCCCCGTTCAATCGCCTCCACGTCCGCGCGATCGGTGGACACGTCCACGCAAACAAGGCACTAGCAATGAATGTGGAAATACAAGACCGCATAGAAGGCAAAGAAGTGAAGCAGCGCTAATCCAACCATTTAGGCGCGAAGCGCCAACAAGGCCTAGTCCAAATGGCATAGGATATGTAGTAGGAGGGCGACCACTTTGCACATTAAGTTCTATTGCACGTCAAGGGGCAAACGACCGTCACAATGCGGCCAGCGAAAGTGGTAGCGCACCATCCAACCATGGTGATGACTCCATTGGTCTTAGTATAGATGAAGATGGTGAGGTTGCAAGAAATAGTGATTGTCAAGGGCCTCGTGGACGTCCTCCGCTTGGACCTCGTGACCAAGAAGTATCTAGGAAAGAGGTTCATGCAGGAAGAGTGGCTCGCAGTTGTAGAAATGTAAGACATTGAGCGTATCTAGGAAAAAAAAGTCTTCATGTTTTCACATGTTATGGTATGTAAGGCTCTATACCTTGCATGTCAAATTTGGCATTAAATATATATACTATCATTACTATGTTACTACCCAAGCTCCCTTCACTTTAAATTATCATTGGAAATACTAAATTACTGAGACAACATGGCCTCAATTCTTGAATGGAAAACCGGGGCATCTCCTCTGTAGGATTGGATTTTTTTTGGACAACAAATTTTTTCCATGAGATCAACTCTATGTTGGTAATATGTGTTCCAAATTTCAGATCATCTGAAGTACCCCCCAAAAGATATTTTAAATCTACCAACATGTATCATTTACAAGACAGTTTCACTATTGCCAACGTATATACACATATTGTTCAATTTCAAATGTCTTTTTGTGGGCGAGGCTTTTGAAATTGAAAGTTATCATCCACGTCATCCAAGTGGACATGATCGCTTGGAAAATAATTCATGGCAATTATAGAAAATTTCAGTTCTTGGAAAGTTGGCAACAATGAAAGTTCAGCCCTTTATATGTTGGTAACTTTGATTATCTTTTTTTGGAGACATCTTCTGGCTTTAAAATTTTGCACATATACTATCCACTTCAAACCCGGAAATTGCCCAAAACAAATTCATCATGAAAAGCCATTGTGTTAGTCCTTCATGGCTGAACTTCAATCCACCCATAGGCCATAGCGAATTTTGCAATTCAAATCGTATCATTCATTGGTGTATTTGAATTGGAAGGTACAAGTTTTGGCGAAGACCATGTAGGACAAATCCACTCATTGGAATTATACTCAAATGGAGCAAAAACGTTTGCATCTATTTATATCAAAAAGAAATTAGTACAAAATGCATTGAAGCTAAATGCCGGGACTATACTATTGTAATTAGTAAAAGCAAGTGCTAAGTATTATGGCTCTACGTCTACATTGACATTGTAAAAATTATACTAATATCTAATCTTCATTTCCAGCTTGATGCTGTAGAAGTGCTTGCTCCTTGCGGGCCTCGCGATAGCAATTTCACAAGTGGTGTCCAAAACAAAGAGGTGTATACTAACACGCGGTGGCCTAACTAGACGAGTGGGGGAGGTGGAAGTGCCAGGCTCTCCAATCACATGCATCCATTCGGGTGCCATCCACCAACGTTTTGCCCGAGCACTTTGCATCTAACTTGAACCCTTAAATTGGTACAATGAATGGTTTTTTTCGTTTATGCGACTAGCCATTCCCCAATCGCACAGACCAATCCACACGGTTCGTCCATCGTCGTTCGAAAAGTAAAGCATCACGTTTGCCGGCGTGATGTCGTTATGAAGGACCGAAGATTGTTGCGCTGCATCCACGATACAAATTAATGTGCACGCAAGCTCGGTGCAATTGCGACGATAAGCCATGAGTCGTTTGGCTTGTTGCATCGTTTGTGGGGTTGCATTGTACGCCAACTCTCCAATTTCCTTTGGATCTCGGTTTCGCTAATCCAAGGTGAACATGTCTCCCAATGTTCCTCCATTCCACCATTGAGAATAACATTCCATGGTCATGTCATTTATAGCAAAAAACTTTATGAATCCTAGATGATGACATGGACAAACCAAAGCCTTGATGGACAACTTCTCCTGAGACTTCTTCAAATTATCCACGTGCAAGGCCGTCTTGTCCGCCAATTCCATCGTCTCGGGAATGTGCCTCGAGTTATGGAGGCACACTTTATGCACCCTCCCGTTCCCCCATGAAGGCTAAGGCCTGTCAAAGGAACCACCACCACTCCTCTATCAAGGAAAACCACTCCTCCTAATGCCCCTTGACCTAGAGCCAAATTTTGGCTTTGTTGAAACCACGAGGTTGCTCGGATATTGTTTGACGACAACCCTCGTATCGCGTCGTGCCACCAATAGACCTTCTTATGCAACAAGTGCATTGCACTTGAACGGGGCCCTACACTCCTTTGAAAACCTTTTATTGTTTCAGCAACTTAGGCAAAGTTTCTCGGGATTMGCAACTTTGTGCCTCCTCGTGCTCTTTTTTTTCTTGGCCCCAAAAGACTCTCTCGCCTCCACACCGCCGACCCCTTCTGCAGCCACTGCCTCCGATACACATTCCGTCAATTCTACAGACGATTCACCGACATGGTCTCCCATGTTATTGAACCAGGCATCAACCTTCCGCTTCGAAGTACCACGGACATCCATTGAAAAAATAAGAGCGAGAAACAAACCAAGGAATTAGGGTTTCGTGATTTCAAATGTGAAAACTCTCCTCCTCTTCCTCAATCGAGCACCCGCGCTCCCAAGCAAGGACTTGAACCATTTTTTCATTCCCATTTTTTTTTGGTTCACATTATTATGGAACGTGAAATTAGTGGCCTTGAACCATCTAAACATTCCCATTTTTTTTTGGTTCACATTATTATGGAANATTTTTTTTTGGTTCACATTATTATGGAACGTGAAATTAGTGGCCTTGAACCATCTAAACATTCCCATTTTTTTTTGGTTCACATTATTATGGAAAGTGGAATTAGTGGCCTTCAACCATTTTATCATTCCCCTTTTTTTTTGTTCACATTATTCTAGAGGACTAGAACGTAAAACGTATGCTCTTGAACCATTTTATCATTCCCAGTTTTTTTGGTTCACATTTTGTCGTGGATGTAATCTAGCAATAAGTACCTTTACTACACTATTTGCTGTAAATTGACATGGAATATCGTCCCAGGAGACTCTAGTTGTGCTATTACAAGTTTTGTTTATCCGGTTTTAAAGGTATTGATCTCTTTTCCTCACTTTATATCCTAATCCTTCCAAAGATATTGATCCGATATTGATCCGGATTGGATTCCCGATTGTTACCCTTCCGATTTCCGGTTAATACTCTCTTGACAATTTGGTTTATGTTACCTCTATTTTACCCTTAGAGGGTCCCCTTTGGTTGTTTTAAAAGGGATTGGGACTCACCACTTTGGTTTCACATAGTTTCCTTCTAAAGTTCACTAACATTGGACATGAAATAAGTAGTAGTAAGCCGTTCCGGAACTACTCTCACAACCGTCCGGATGGCCTATCCGGACAGTAGGTCACTTAGAGCTGTTTTTAGCACTCCTTACTACAACAACAGAACAAAAAGACTCAGGATCCGTCTAGGGATTGATCTCTAGAAGAATGGACTATGCTAGAGGCTGGCAGACCTTCCGGTGTGGGGGAACTTCCTTAGGCGGTCTCTGATGTGCGCACGGAACTTATGAAGTTCCGGAATTGCTTTCTCTCCACCAACCACCCGGATTACCATTCTGGTAGTTCAAAGGCTCCACGCTCAAGACTTCTATCACGACTCTCGTTCCTCAGTACGAACGTTCACACAAGAGACAGACCCGAACTCCCACAATTCCGGATTCCCCCTCTTCTTATTCCGGACTCATCCCTCCATACTCAAGTGATCAGCACAAGGTAACACACTCCTCAGGTGAAAATAACCCAGCACTTACACTGATGGCTAAGATTAGCTTTGATGGAAGTACAAAATAGATAAATTAAATGCAAGGATGGAATGGCAAGGCAACAAGCTGCCTACCTCTTAAAAACCAAAATCCAAAAGAGAAAATGAGTCACCCGGAAACCCAGGTGGCCAATGAAAAGACCTGCCAAGATCCCCGGAGGATCAACCTAACTATCTAAAAATAAAACCCGGATCCGGGCCCAAGCTTGGAAACCCAATCCGGTTCCAAAACGCAGTCCGGAACTTAACCGGACTCTGCACTACTAAAAACCTAACCCTTCTTGGTCTTCTTCGACGCGCTCGCAGTCACACTCGGTGGAATCCGGGTTGAAGTCTTAATCGGAGTTGTTTTCGGTATTGACACGGGAGTTGTCCTCATTGTGGCCTGGATCTGAATCTTCCGGCTCACGGGAGGCGGTGAGGCATCCTCATCCATGTCGTTTTTGCTATCAAACTCCCCCTCTTTCAACTTGCTGATGAGCTTCGTGACATCTTCCTCTTCTTCTTCCTTAGACAAAATCTCAGTCCGGATTGGCAACCTCGAGTCGAGTTGTTCCGTACTGTCTTTACTTGGATCGAAGTCAACCGGATTGGTTCTAGCAGGATTTGACTTTGCCATGTGCTCCATGAGATCCGTCTGCAACTGATCCGTCGGTGGTCTGAACTTGTTGCTCTGGGCCGGGCTACCTCTAATGGGTCGGATAGGACGGACACTTTTGGAAAGTGTCTCTATGGACTTTCCTTTCCCCTTCTGTCTAGACTCCGTACTGGCTCTTGAGCTTGTCTGACCTGCTCCAAGTTCTCTATGTTGCACCGCCTTCGACAAAAGGTGTGTGAATTCCTATGCCTTCGATGGTTGGTTCTACTTCTGCGTCGAGGTTGTTCCGGTGGCCGCAGGAACTTCTGGAAGTTCCGGAAACTCGGAGAAGTTCATCGGCTTGTCCAGATCCATCCGATCTAATAGCTGCCGCATCTCTGTTAGTGTCACCTCTATTTAGTTAGAAAAATCCACCAACACCGTGATAACCTTTGACCTGGTCATCGCATCCTTGGTGATCCGGTTATTGAACAGGGCGGCCCGGTTAATAGTATCTGTCAATTCTACCACCAACCTGCCCAATCCTTTTACAAGGTGCAATGCAGCTTTTTCCCTTTTCCGGGATGCTGTCAGCTTCCCTTCCAGCCAGTTGACCTTATTTTGCATATCTTCTGCCTCTTTCCGGATTCTTCCAATCTCCAGGTTCCATTCTTCAAGAAGTTTCGGAGATGGCCGCTTCCGGATGGCTTGCACCAATCCATGGGGCTTGCACTTCAACTCGTTGGTTGCATCAATCAGAATATCTGCATACGCTCGGATATAACCATTGGCCTTCTCCACCCACTTGGTGTCTTTGTCATAAAACTTATCCAACTCGGTTCAGGTCTCGATCTTTTCCAGAGGGTCATCCGGACTACTTTCTGTTAGGGCCTTCTGGGATCCCGGATCGGTCGACTTCCGCTTGTCCTTCAATGGCTCAGAACGTTTGACTTCTTCCGCTTCCGACTCGTGCTGCTCTTTCTCATGTTCTGACTGGAACTCACATTTGAGAAGGGCACATCCGGTGTCGTACTCCACCATCTCTTCCAAATTGAGCACCTCGTTCTGGTGGTACATGTGGAACAGGTAGGTGCTGGTTGGACTCTGTTTTGCCTTTCCGACATTGTCTGCCAACTTGTTTACCACCTGTTGGATTACTCGTCCCTAATAGACGGCTCTCCCCTCCAAAGTCCCAAAAATGGTGTTTGCCATCGTAATTATAACCCGGGTTGGCTTATCCAGATAGAGGATTGGAATTAAAAATTCCAAGATCCGTCTGTGCCTCACAGTGGCATAGTCCGCGATTGCAAACCCTTCCTTTGCATTGGCCGGGTTGGAAAATTTTCCGGCTGTGAACTTATTCGTCCGAGAGGCCCATCCGGCGCCCTGTTTTGGAAATCCGTAAACTTCTGCCCAAGCCTCTTCCAACCACGTCTCTCTCCTAGCTTTGACGGTTAGCTCATATTGATTAGGAGCTCCGGAAATGAGCTCCTGAATCATTTCTTCATTCTTCAGACTCTAAGGTTTACGGATCAGTCCGGCGCACCCCATCCGGTTGAGGTCTTTGTCTAGCGTCTGCCTCTTGCCTTTGTCTTCCGAATATGTGGGCGACACCATACGGGCTCCCTTTCGATGGCTGCTCTCCACCATCCTAAACCCTAACAGTGTGGGTCGGATCCGTGCAGATTCACGAACCCCATCGTTGCGATCTCTATCTCATCACTCTTTCTCTCAACTATCATGAGCGCTGGAGTAAACTCTGCGGAAAAAAAGAGAAATGACGGAAACCAAGGTCGGTTAAGTACCCATCGCTCCGGCAACAACGTCACAATTGTCCATTAATTCCGTAATGGTGACCTAGTTTCGTAGGTCAAACCTATGAATCGTAGATCTGTGGAATCCGACTGTCTCCGGATTTCCAAACTGGATCCGTACTTACGGAATTTCCATAATTTCCTAACCTATTTCCGGAAAGTGTTCTAACTAAGTACTCCCGTAACGGTTTCCGTTTCTACTTCCGGATTTCTATTCTAAAAATTTGAAAAATCTATCCTATAACAACGCTAATCTATCCTAACTAATCACGTTTGCCAAATACAGACTCCGACAGTCCGGACGTGATGTGACAGGGACAATGCTGAGTCTGGCTAAACGAGCCTGCACCTCATCTTGTTCTGAGGTTTTGTGGGGTGGACTGCACAAGTGGGGCGACTGCAGGACCGGGGCAACCGCGGGTGGGTGACTGCATAAAAACAACTTCTACAATATGCCTGCAGTTTAAGGGCGACTACGCATGCGAGGCACGTGCGCTCATGGGCGACTGCGGGTAAAGGGACTCACCAAGATGGACACCTTCATGCGGAGCCCCGAGGTGACTGCGCATTTGGGGTGACTGCGGGTCTTAGACCCCGTAGAAGTGCGTCTGTGGGTGAAAGATCTGGTTCATTGGCGATTTAAATATGAAGGCCGCTGGGATTGCAGCACGAAAGGCCAGCTGCCTCTTTTGGGTAGTTCATGGTCCGCACGACCTCAGGTGCAGTTGTTGGGGCCGAGAGGCGGGGTTCAATCCTTGATGGCAGCATTTGGGTTGGTTGTCATAGCCAAGCTTTAAAAAAAAAAAAGACGTCAAGTCGGTTACTTTGGTGTAGAGGGATGTATTCGTGGATTTAAGAATTTTGGGAATGATCTTAGGAGGCTATGGACAAGTGGATTTTCATAGCACTTCCTAAACATTCCCGAAATCTTAAATTGTCAAAATATTTCCGGCCACTCACCAAATGAACTTGGCCTAATTTTTGAAATTTTCGGGTTGTGTATGTGTCATGACAAGGTCAATAACTTTTGAATTATAGGCCGGAAAGGTTGTGTTCCCGTTATACTTGTTGGTGTTGCAAAAGTTTACATATTTGTGTTCAATGGAATTGATATGAAAAGGTTCATACGCCAAAGAAAATAAATAAGAGCCTATTCCTATTACCATGGGCTTTTTCAATAAATTAATAAAAGACACAAGCAACAGGAAGAAATCCAGGTAATCATTTGTGTAACTATAATGCTCTAAAGAAAATAAATAAGAGCCTACATTTATTAACATGGGCTTCAATCTAAGTTAATCAGCTCCAAAATAAGTTTAACAAACACACATCCAAATGGAAAAAATCCACAAACAATTGTGCTCGGCCAATGCGGGGCGGAAGATAAAAATGAACCTCCACCCATTAGGACATGGGCTCCAAAATAAATTTAACAAACACACATGCAAATGCAAATTAATCCACATAAAAAATTCAACAATTGCCAATTTGAAACTGAAGGTTTCCATGGTTAGGGTGTAGGGTTTAGGGTCAAGGGTTCAGAAATTAAAAAGAAATTACACCAATATAAACCAACCACCAGCATCTTCCTTAACTTCTTTCAATTCCTGACATTCTCTAAAAAATCCGTTTCATTCAATAGAAGACTTAAATAGGGCAAATGAAATTTGGGAAAAGGCAGTGCAAATCTTTTCCAACAGCCTTTCTTGAGGGCGATTGCATCTGTAGGGCAACTGCGGGTCCAGCGCGACCGCAGTTAGGTTCAGTGACGAGGTCACAGTCCACCAGAGTCCATTATGCGGAATCCAGGGGCGACTGCGGGTATAGTCCCACAGCAGGCCACCTGCAACAGAACTTGTTCTGCAGGTTCAAGGGGCGCGTGCGCAAGTGGGCAACTATGTATGCGGGGCGAGTACGGTCATGGGCGACCGCGAGTAGGATTTAGGTGACTGTAAAGGACATTTTCTTCCTGAAACACGGGGCGAGTGCGCACATAGGGCGACTACAGGTTCTGGGTGACCACGGGTGCTTGTCCCAACATGTTAGCCAAGGCAATGGTCCCGTTGGAAGGACTTGCAGTCGCCTAATGCGCAGTCACCCTATGCATAGTCGCCACGGGAGCCTGAACTCCTTCAACCCGCGGTCGCCTGGCCATGCTGTCGCACCGTCACGCACGCATGTCTAAGCGACTGCGTATACTTAAGCGATCGCCTAGGCGACCGCTTTTGCAACTTCCAAAGATGCGTGTTGCCTTTCATCCGCTTCTAGGTAGCTAAATGCATGCTCATGTTCTGGGGGAAAAGGTTTTGCTCAAACTTCACACCGTATCATTCGACAAGCTTTTGGTATTTTTTCAATTCTTTAAAATAATTTTTGGTTGGGTCTTTTGTTTATTTGAGTCACATAAAAAACAATATTCTATTAATGTCATTGCTCCATGCAATTGCTCCATGGGGATTGGATTGAATCACAAACGCAGGATGGCGTTACGTGGGAAAACATTTGACCTTCTTTTTAATGTACTTGTTAAATTTCATTGCAATACATGTCTTTTGAATGCAACTTACTTAAATCATTGGGTTGGGTCACGTGGGCTGCAAGCTATTGAAATCCAGAATTATTCAATTCTCTACTCGTAGAGTAGCAGGAAGGTCAAGGGTTTGAACGAGCTTCATGGTGGGTGAGTAGTGGAAAGAGTGCTCCAAAGATGTCAAAAATGTTCTTGACAAAGAGGCCTTCGGGTATGTAGTCTTCTGGTTTGTCTAATCTGAACATCTATTTTTAAAAGTGGATACTATAATGTTTGCCATATACTTCTTTGGAGTGCTTCCTCTAGAACATCTTCAAACGATTTCTTCAGACGGGTTCTGGGTTCATGGGATTCATTTGTCATGTTTTGAAATAAGGTTCAAGATTTTTGGGAAGGCTACAAGCTCTATTGCTTTGGTCGTTATTCTCATTGCACTACTTCATGAATAATTTTTCGGCCTAGCAAGACAGGTGAGTAACGTACGGGCCTTTTTTTTTCCATAGTTTATTTTTTGATTGATTTAAGTGGCATTAACATGAAAACTTTGGATGTTCAAGGATTTATGCCAAATTGCATGAGTAATAGGCCGGGAGTGTCTTGTTGTAGGGTGAGATTGAAAAGTGCATTGATAAATCGTATAGAATCACTACAAGTCAATGATTATTGGTAGACACATGGTCCACCTTTTTACTATAGGTGGAATCACGGGTTCTTTACAAAAAGAAAGCCATGTCACACGGGGCAAGAAATTCAAGTGGGTTGTGGCCATAATTGAGGAATATGTCAAGGTTTGCCATGGCAAAGATTGCACAAACCTCAGGTTAGTTTTGGGGCTTTTCATGTAGGTATTGATGTGTTGAGATTTTGAAGTAGCTATGTCAGAACACTAGCTTTCATGGCACTAACTTTGGAATGGTTGAGATGCAAGGCCCTTCTCAAAGAATTTGAGGATGTGAAGGAGCTTTCAAAGTTTGAGAATGGTTACTTGTTGAGGTTACTGCTAAACAATTATTTTTACAACAAACTTAGATATTGTTGACGGAAGGGTACATAATGTACAATGATGCATCATTAAATGTTAATTTAAATACGTTCTAAAGCCACTTGAATGTCAGGAGGATGAACACAGGCCAGAACGCGCCTATACGCAGTCTATGAAAGTCGAGCTAAAAACGACAAATATTTTTGAGGACTTGCGCACAAGGCTTGACCGAGACCATGAAGACTTAGTCAACCTTTTGCTCCAATCCAAGCATCTCAAAACAAGGACATCATCCAATGGACAGCCGAAGTCTTCCCTTTACAAAGGCAAAAGAAACAATTTTGTAGACTTAAGATAAAGAGGAAGAGGCCTTTGATGAAAAAGTAGTACCGCACCATGTTAGGCCGTGAGGGTGGAACAATAACATTGGCTTCTTGCATAATACATGCGTGCCTATCAATTTTGAGGAATTTGATTATGCATGCTTTGAATTGATACTTGAGGCATTTTTATCTTTGGATTTATGCTTGCACACAATGATTGCCTTTGCCTCAAAGAAAAGTTGTCCTTTTGCACTTATAATGGCCATTTGAGTTCATCGCATCTCTTAAAAAATTTCCATTATTATGTGTGTCTGAACGATCTTGTACTTAAATTGAATGTCATTAAGGGTAAAAAGCATTTTCCATATGATCGTACGTAGTGAAGCTACGAGAGCTCAAAGTGGAAGGCCAAAGAGTCACATTGGACCGTAGCCAAATCCTAAACCGAGAGGCGGTCTCTTACCCGCGGTCGGCCAGACGACCCGCACCTGAGGTTGCCCAGAAAATCCGCACCCGCAGTGGCCTAGTTGCAGTGCACCTGCGGTCTTCCTCAACCCACAACCAAGGTCGCCCTAAACCTGCATCCGCAGTCGCCCTGGAGACCCACACCCGCGGTTGCCACGTGGACCCGCATGCGCCTGGCGACTCACACGTGCCCCTAGGGTGACCTCAAGTACATATGCAGTCGCCAGGACCCGTAGCCTCTACTCTTGGTCTTGCGCAATGGCTTTCATCCACCTCGAAGTGGCTGAATGCGTGCTTGTGGGCTAGGGGTGTTATTCCAGAGGAGGAGTTTTTGCGTTTTTCTGGCTCGAAGTTCAAGCTCAGTTTGTATGCAGAAGAGACACGTCTTGTACCCCTGCCTTCTCCCGGAGTAGATAGCACAGAGGATTTGGACAAGAAATACCTTTGACATAAAGAGACAGGCATGGACATCTTGAAGAGGGATTTGGAGAAGTGGATAAGGAAGAAGTGTGTTGCATCTATTGAGTACAAAGACGTTGTGGACACGTACTATAATGAGTTGACTAATTGGATTGGCAATTGTCTCGCCAAAATCATATTCTACACGAAGAAATTGATGGAGACTTATCGACCTCAAGCGCCCGAATCTGATAGAGACGAGAAGGCCGCAGAATTTCGCATGAAGTGGTGGCAGAATGCAGTAAAAAAACATTCAAAAGTCACGGTCAGGGGTATGGAATGGCAGACTAATGCGTTAAAGGCAGCGTTGTCTCAAGATGGTGGATCATGTCTAATGTGGATCTCCCCCCAAGCAAAGGTGGTCCCGCTCAGTGGATATAACAATCAAGGTGGGTACGGCAAGGTGCGCAAGGTACGCATCGAAGGAATGGACAAAATTCTCCAACATGCACAATTTGCGGGAAAATTATCAAAGACAACAAACAAGCGTGCTGCGAGGGTGGAGCGATCTGTGGAGGCCTTGGTATGCCCATTAAATCACTCAGCCATCATTAAATTCCTGGCTATCCACGAGGAATCAATGGAGGCATATACATTGTGGTGGAACAGTGGCAATTTGACAAAGCTCTTAAAACTTGACGAAAAGGTGTCGCCTACTGCGAAATGGTTTAGAATCAAGGACGTGCATTAGTTCACAAAACCTGAACACAGAGCAGTTAGCCTCTTTCGAAGGCACAAAGCCAAGTTGGCGTAGGCCTTGATTTACGTGATGAGTATTGTGCACAACGCAAGGGTGTTCTACAATGACTTGTCCCCCTGGAACATATTGCTTCACTACCCTCCCGTCAATGACAACTTTATCAACATTGGGATTTGTGATTGGGGAATTGCAAGTTATATTCAAGATGGATCTCCATCCCATCACAAGGCTGAAACACAGGCTAAGCTTGACAAAAAAACACAAGGCCGTTGGTAGGTGGCTCCCAAGTTGATTTATCTGTTTGGGCCAAAAACTTCCGAAACGAGCCTTGAAAAGATGCAAGAGGCTTTCAAATACACCGTGAAATCAGACTTGTACGCGGTAGGACAATTGGCCGAATGCATGGGAATAGAGCACATAAATCCCTATGACGGCGATTTAATCTAGAACGCAGCGTCATCAAACTATTTTGCCATGAAGATACGTGAATTGAGTGACCCAGAGGTCCGGAAAAGACCGACGTATGTGCAAGTGGTTTCGCAGTTGATGGGTAAACCGTGGAACATGAAGCCTCTGTAATTTGTGTGGAGAGAACATGTTTAGGCATATAATAGGACGTTACAATTTTTAGGCGGAAAAGAGGATAAATGTACCTTTCACTATGACATAGTCATATAAATATGAGAACAATATTTTGGATGAATGATATGTATGTCACCAAGTCATGACCAAGTGAATGCCTATTGCCTTTGCCCATGTATGAATGTATTGAATTATGCCTTTCCGATTTTTGAATTTTTAGACACGTCCAAACTTGAAATCCGCTTGCTCCACTCTTCGGTTCACTCACGAGTTTGAAGTTACATTTGGGTTTAGCCGCAATGCTTCTTTTTATTTTCAGAAGGTTTACTCTAAAACCCTAAACCAAATGTAGATTACACCAACCATTTACCTCTTCTGCCATTCAAGAGTCGTGAAGCCATGAGACATAAATGACCCCAAACTGCCATTTGAATAGACATACCCTATTTTATTTATTTATTTTCTTTTCACTGACACATGTAACCGTAGGAAAAGCTAGTTGAAGAAGATGTAGCTCAATTTTCACAATTTTCTAACACGTAGATAGCAAGATGCTAGCGTTCAAATTCACAAAAATATCTTTTTAGAGCACCCCTCAACCTCGAATGCGCTAAACCCTAAGAAGCAAATATTTATAGTAAAAAATGTCCAATACAATGGTTCTTCTTTGGATTTATTCTTTCGGGGAATTTGGTTACAAGTCATTTCAAGAAACACCTGCCGTTTTGTGGACACTTTGGCTATAGTACTTTTGATTTTACAATACCCCCGAAAAATTAGAAAAACAATTTTAAAAAAATATGAAAAATATGTTTGATATATATACATTTAAGAAAAAGGTACCCTAAGAAGAAAAAGCATAGAAACATTTTCTAACTAGGTGAACTAGAAAAGTGCAATATCTCATGAAAATAGGTACTTTGACATTTTAATATGTAAAAAATAGGGAAATAATTTTTTTCAAAAATTAAAAATTGTCCATTTGGGAAGAGTTGATGTTGATGATATTTAACCTAAAGAACGGTCTTAAAACCATCATCAATGCTTTGAAATTGCGCGCATCAGGAGTGCTGTTTGCACTCATGTGGTGAACATTAAATAATAAATTTTCAGATTCCCTTTGGTAGATTTATGCTTTTCTATTATATTAATAGTCCATGAAAATTTCAGCTCCAAATCATCAAATTTAGTGACTCACAACGTAGTCAAAACCTCTAAACTTCAAAGTGTGACAAATTAGCAAAAATGATTCTTAATTAAAAATTTATTTTTTTAATTTCCTGAAAAGTAAAAGATATTATTGTCATCAAGTTAGGCATCTCCAATAAAAATTTCAAGTTTACGCGATTTATGCTTCAAAAGTTATTGAAGATTACAAGAGAGCAACATTAGAATGGCGCATCATTTAAATGCTGATTTAAGTACGTTCTGGGTTGCCTAAAAGACCCGCAGTCGCCCTAAACCCGCACCCGCAGTTGCCTGTGTCCGCACCCACACCTATAGTCACCTGTACCCGCATTCACACCCGTAGTTTGTAAGCGCGGTTGCCCGGACTTGCGACTGCGGACCCGCGGTTTCCCTCATCCGCAGTCGCACGCGCCCCCAGTCTAGACCCGCACGTGCTCCTTAGCGACTGCGGATACTTAAGCGGTCATCGGCCACCCGCAGTCTCCATTCTTTGTCCCCGCGCATTGACTATCATCCACCTCGTTGTGTCTGACTGCATGCACTAGAGACAAATTTTGGTTTTTGAGAGGGTATTTCACCCTTTTCTAGTGTTTACCATTTCTGTGGACTGTGATAGTGGAGAACATTTTGTAAAGCACATTGTAAATGTAAATGCGCCGGGCTTTTGCTTATGATTTCAAAGAAGCCTGAGCGCATATTTGTATGCTTGTATCGTTTATTTTAGTTGCTTATTATAGACATACTATTTACAGTAGTGGTAGAGTTACAAAGCAGGCACGATAGAAAATGAGCCCTACGCACCGGCCCCTTCAAACTCCGCACCAGTGACGCCACGGGAGAGGAAAGTGAATCGCGACAAAGGCCGAAAACGGACCGGTAAAGTCCACAAGAAACAAGCACCCATTTTGATGCAT
The DNA here is from genome assembly GCA_006891605.1 of Pleurozium schreberi. Classification (NCBI taxonomy): domain Eukaryota; kingdom Viridiplantae; phylum Streptophyta; class Bryopsida; order Hypnales; family Hylocomiaceae; genus Pleurozium; species Pleurozium schreberi. The sequence continues at coordinate 39,152 of VACF01001874.1, read as the reverse complement.
CCAAAGATCAAGGCTTTCAAGGGTTGGAAAACCGAACCAGAGCCTTGGAATTACAAAACAGCTTCCAAATATGTGGATTGGTGCCACATTGACAAGTTATTTCCGTGGTGTAGCCACAAGGAACACGTGAAGCAAAACAAGGTCGATCTTGTGTACTGCAAGGACACCGAGTTCCAGCGTAGATGTTGCGAGATGTGGCACACGTTGTATTTGGAGGACGCAACTTACCAAAACGACAACTTCTGCTTGATTTTGTGAGAGTGGTCTATGCTGAGGTGGTATTGAAGAAGGAGGTGGATTGGAGCACCATCCCAGAGACCCATCACACATCGCCTCTGACTGGACCTAAAATTCCTATGCCAGATGTACCCATTAATGTGAAAAAGATGCTATCAAAAACAAAGCAGGGAAAGTCTATAATTCCCGATGAAAAGATAGCATGGTTATCAAATTGCAGCTCTGATGAACACACTCATGAGTACGATGGCTACGATTTTGATAGCGACAATGAAGATGTAGACATGTAAGACGGACAAATAGCAGCGAATCCCATCTCCTTGCCAAACATGGACGATGAGGTTATGAAAGCTCCATTTCCGGAGGATCTGGATCAGTTTTACCGAGACATGGGTCTTTATTCCAAAACAGATAGTGGGGGCGATTCCAAAGAGGACTTAGAGCTTTTGCGTGCACAAATAAAAAATGCAAAGTTAGATCTGGAAGCAAAGAATAAAGAAATGGAGACGCTAAAAGAGCATCAACGGAATCAAACTTCTGTATATGCTTTGCAGCAGCAATCAATGGCCATCTAAAATGCCATCGCTGAGAACGATAAGCTGTACGCCGTTCGCAACAAAAATCAAGCACTTTACATGAAGAAGCTCGAACGTGGAAAAGCGCAAGCCATGGATGGTTGAGAATTGAATGAAGTGATGAATGGTCTTCAAAGGTTGCCGGACTATTTGTACGACTTCTAAATATCCTCAACCCTTTCCAAATGATGGAAAATGCAATTGACCCTTGAAATCATTTATAGTATGAACCCTCCAATTAGGAACTACCAATAGACGCCTTCATATAATTCAAATTCATGCAAGACCAAAGAATAGTACAAAAGTCATTTAGTACGGTAGGAGGCTATGGAAGTGGAACAAGTCGAACAAACCAAAACACCAAATTTTACTTCTCATTGCAAAAAACACATAATATAGGCAATCACTAAAGCCTTACATTGGTTTACAAGATTACAAAAAATGATTGTACCGAGGTCAATTCATTTTTAAACATGTTTAGTCTATTACATTTGGGTCTGTCTGGAAGCCACTCCCTTCTCCATGTTCATAGGTCGATGATTCTCCACCTCCGAGCCTTTGTCATGCACGCGTTCGTAAAGCCGATCTATTCGCATTCAAAATAGAATCCAAGACGGTGGAATCTTTTAGAACTTGGAGTGTTCTTCTTGTCTATGGAGAATGAGCTTCCAGCAAATAATCGAGTGCTTGACTTTGGTTATACGGTCTGTACGTGGAGTCCAAATAGGCCATGTCAGTTAAGTCTTCCACGGAGGCATGCTCATTTTGATTGGCCACCTTTTCTCCCTATAAGTTCCAACAATGCCCTTGCGGATGCCGACCCCATTTGAAGGTTCCGGAGGGCGTGTCATAATATCCACCTAGGCATAGGAAGAAGAATGCCCTCTACCCTTCGTTTTGCGGACCTTTTCCCATGAGCCTCGGAGCCACTCGGAGAATTTCCTTGGGGTTTGTTTTCCAATTCAATTGTGAGCTCGTCGTAGGACCTTTTTCCAAATCATGCTGGCCTTGTCGCCAGCTCCAAATCAAGTCTCGTCCCGACTTTGTCAGGTCTGCGGTGGTGTCTCCATTGTGTTCCCAGGAAGGAGGCATGTATGTCGTCAAATTGAACAAGGCACAGAAGCAATCGTGGAATAGTGCTGCACATATCACGCAGTGTCGTCTGATCAAATATTGCGTGAGAAATAGTGAAGATGGTAGACATGCACACATGACCCTAATGCCCACCCTCCTTTAGGGCCAAATTGTTCAAGACATATGGGGCATTTGGTATGGTCCAAGACAAAAGCAGCAAGCTGCAGTCACAACAGCTTTTGGTAGACCACGTCTGCATGGCTCGACTTTTGATTTTTGTAATCCTACCCATTTTGAGTCCAATCTATAACATCTTGTTCGGGCAACTCAAGCATGGACATGTTGTTGGGAAACATGTCTTCCATGAAAGCCTAGGACGTCAAGCCATTCTCTTGTTTTAGTGCATTTGCAACAAAATTTCTAGCAACTTTTTCTAGCTCTTTTATAATTTGTTGTGATCTGTCCACATAGAGAATGCAAGCGACTTTTCAATGTTAATAAGTCGCTGTCAGTTGTGACAACTGCACTCGAAGTACTCTATTTTCCTTTTTGAATTCAAAATTGTTTTGAGATGGTACAATCGGGTTCTGTGCTAGATACCAAAGAGAATCTTGTGTCCCGTGGAGATCAATGGCGTTGCTCGTCCCGCCATTTGGAATATTGGAAAACCGCATACGCTTTGGAAGAGGAGAACAACCCAAGACATTGCTCGTAATGTCCCCTACAACCTTGTTTAGTTTGTGAAGGTCAAGCTTGACAAAAGCATCATCCATATCCGACAAAGTCAAAGTGTCGTGATCTTTGTCTTTGAGGCATTGTAGTTCAATAGATTGTTGGGCGAGGAGACCATTTTTTTTGTCGCACTCCAATCGCAATTTGTTGATTTATGTCTGTAGCGAAGAGATGATGGCATCTTTTGTCTTCAACAAGCCCTCAGCCTTCTGCATGGCTATAATGTCCTCACTTCATCTTGCCACTGTTGCTGGAGTACGAGCCCGAATAGTTTCTTCCATGGGAGTGTCCTCGTCTGGCCCAAAGTCGAAGACGTCCCTCGCTGGCTGCTGTGGCAATGGCGCGTTCACACCAGTCGTTGGGCTTGATGCAAGTCTCGCTCTTGAGATTGAACGACACCCTGTAGATGTTGGCCTTTTGGTTTGTGCCCTAGAGGTTGTAGCTTCCTTGCCATTTTCATTCTGGGTTTCCGTGGGACCGATAGATGGCCCTACAAATCTTGTTGTCTTTGAGGCCCGTGTACCATCAGAGTCGTCATCTTCTTCAGATTCCTCCATATCAAACTCAACTGGGTCTTGAGTTTTGTAGACATTACGAATAGCTCCAAGTCCACCCTTCGAAAACTGTAAAACACCCCTTGAAATGATACCGTTCTCTAAACGTGTTATGTACGTATTTTCTTTGACTGTGCTCCAATCGACTTGCTTGTTAAGTGTGACCTTGGCGTATGCTCCTCTAGCAAGCAAGAGAGAGACCTCGTTCCTTTCTACAAAGGCAGTTTTGTAGAAGACTTGCCACAATTCGATGCATCTTTGCCGAAAATCCAAATTTTCGCAATACTTCACGTTCGCCTTGTTGGTGTGGCGGTTATGATGATGGCACCTCGCTAGGAAGCACTTGTCGATGTGGCACCATTCGATGAAATCTTCACAAGTTTGTAGTGTCCAAGGCTCTGATTCTTCATTCCAACTTTTAAAGGCCACGTGGTTTTTGTTGTTTAGCACGTGCAATCGATTCTGATGAATGGTTCCCCTTGGCTTCCGATACTTGTCCATAGCAGCCTTCCATAATGCCCCAGCTGTTTTTGCAGCCTCCGAGATAGGTATTGCCCCAGCATTGTTGCTTCCAGTGGCCATGATTGACAATCAATTGTGAGCCGCAAGAGTCTTGCTTTGGACTTCCAATAGTCCAAAACACAAACGTGGATGAATGTAGGATGTAGTATAGGCAAGGTTTACGCATGTAGACACCAAGGGATGGATACAAGCCAAAAAACGTAAATGAAGTGGAGTGCAAAGGGCACGGGCGACTACATATATAACTAGGGCGAATGCGGGTCAATTAGGCGCATGCACTTGGGGCAACCATTAGTGGAGACCTCAGGTACGTTGTGGGGCGACTGCGGGTACTGCAGAGCACGCGTGGTTCTGTTGGGCGACCGCGGGTGCTTGAACGCACCTTTACCCGCACCCGAAGTCACCTAGTGCACTCGCCCTAAACTCGCGGTCGCCCACACCAAAGGTCGCCCACATCCGAATGCGCCTTGGTTTTTGCCACGTGGTTGCCAACTGGCAGACACATGGCAAACGGGCAAGGTCAAAATTCTCGACTAAAAGTCAACTTGACATTGACTCTATTAGACGGACGAAGAGTTCTACTTGACGTGTTGGACGTTGTGTTCGTCGAGTTGTTGAGTTGTCAGGGCGAATAACCCTAGGTTTGCCCGTCCAATAGAGGTCTCGCTCGTCCGATGTGGTCAATAGTAATTTGACTTATCTTAATTAAAAAAAATAGGTAATGTAGCTATAACTGTGATGCCACCTGGCTGCCAACTAGGATCTAGGGCGCAAACGCCAAAGGCAGGGCCTGGACTTCAGTGAGAGCGCGGACATATGCTTGCCAAGACGCGGACGAGATTCAGTCGGGGCGTAGACGAAATCAGGGTGCGGACGTGATTCAGTCGGGGCACGGTCGGATGTAGTAAGGGTGTGAATGTCAAAGAAAAGGAAGAAGAATGTCGGAGTCTGTATTCGGCAAACGCAACTAGTTAGAATACGTTTCTATTGCTATAGGGTAGATTTTTTGAAATTTTGAAATAGAAATCCAGAAGTAGACATGAAAATAGTTCCGGAGGTAGTTAAAAGACATTCTAGAAACATGTGGATAATTACGGAATTTCCGTAATTACGGATCCAGTCTGGATCCGAAAATCCAACGGAAGCCGGGTTTCACAGACCTAAAAAATATAGGTCCGACCTATGAAACTAGGTCCCTGTTACGGAATTTATTACTAGTTTGGGAACCATTGCTGGAGCACTGGGTACTTAACCGTCCCTTGTTTCCGTCATTTCTCTTTTTCTCCGCGGAGTTTACTCCTACGCTCGTGATAGTTGAGAGAAAGAGTGAAGAGATAGTAATTGTAACAATGGGGTTGGTGAATCCGCACGGATCCGGCTCACACTATTAGGGTTTTTGGTATGGCGGAAAGCAGTTAGCGGAGGCATCCGGCCACAGCCCCTATGGTGTCACCATCCTATCCGGAAGACAAAGGCAAGCGGCAGATGCTGGACGAAGACCTAGAACGCATGGGGTGCACCAGACTGATTCGTCGGCCTTGGAGCCTGAAGAATGAAGAAATGATTCAGGAGCTCATTTTCGGGGCTCCTAATCAGTACGAGCTGACGGTGCGGGCTAGGAAAGAAACTTGGTCGGAAGAGGTTTGGGCAGAAGTTTACGGATTTCTGAGACAGGGTGCCGGATTAGCCTCCTGGACAGATAAGTTTACAGTCAGAAAATTGGCCCATCCGGCTAACGCAAAGGAGGGGTTTGCTAACGCGAAGGAGGGGTTTGCTAATTCCGATCTTCTATCCCGAAAAGCCAATCCGGGTTACGGTTACGGTGGGAAACACTATCTTTGGGGCTCTGGAAGGGAGAGCCGTTCATTGGGGACGAGTAATCCAAGGAGTGGTGAACAAGCTGGCGGATAATGTCGGAAAGGCAAGAATGAGTCCAATTAGCACCTACCTATTCCACATGTACCACTAGAATGATGTGCTCAATCCGGATGAGATAATAGAATACGATACCGGATGCGCTCTCCTCAAATATGGGCTTCAGTCAGAGCATGAGGAGGAGCAGTAGGATTTTGAGCCTGAGGAAGTGGATCGGGCGGAGCCGCTAAAGGATAAGAGGAAGGGTAAGAAGCAGAAATCCACCGATCCGGGATCCCGGAAACCCCTGACGGAGAGCAGTCCGGATGATCCTCCGGAAAAGCCAGAGATCGGAATGGAGTTGGACGAGTTTTATGACGAAGGCACCAAGTGGGTGGAGAAGGCAAATGGGTATATCCGGGCATACGCAGATCTCCTCATCGATGCAACTAATGAGTTGCAGTGTGACCCCCACGGGTTATTACAAGCGATTCGAATGAGCCTTCACCGGAACTTCTCGAGGCACGGGACCAAGAAATTGTGAGACTCCGGAAGGAGTCGGAAGTCATGCAGAATAAGATCAACTGGCAGGAAGGGGAGTTGACCGCCTCCCGGCAGAGGGAGAAAGACGCGTTGCACCTTGTGAAGGGGATAAATAGATTGGTGGCAGAACCGGCGGATACCATAAACCGGGCCGCCTTGTTCACCAACCGGATCACTAAGGATGCAGTAACCTGGTCAAAAGTCATCATGGTGCTGGTGGATTTTTCTGCCCGGATGGACGTGACGTTGACAGAGATGCGGCAGCTGTTAGATCGGATGGATTCGAACAAACCAATGGACTTCAGCGAGTTTCCGGATCATCCGGAAGTTCCTGCAACCACCGGAACGACCCCGACGCAGAAACAGACCCAAACTTTGGGGACGCAGGAATTTACGACCCTCCTAATGAATGTGGTGGAATCAAGGGATCTTGGGGCTGGTCGTACAAGCTCAAGGGCCAGTAACGAGTCTGGTCAGAAGGGTAAAGGGAAGTCCATGGAAACACTGTCCGGAAGTATTTGCCCTGGCCAAACCTTAGGAGGGAGCACGGCACAGAGCAAGGTGTTCCGAACACCAGCAGACCAATTGAAGACGGGTCTCATGCTGCGGATGGCCAAGACAAATCCGGCTCGGGACCATCCGGAGGATTTAGATCTGGGAAGGTTAGCCCGGATAGGCACGATTCAAGGCTGCCAGTCCGCACGGAGATTTCATCTAAAGACAAAGACAAGGATGATACTAAGATCCTCAGCAAGTTGTCGGAGGAGGAGTTCGACAACAACAACGAAACGGACGAGGATGCTTCACCACCTCCGGTGAACCGGAAGATTCAAACCCGGGCCACCACCAAGACGACTCCTGTGTCGACACCGGAAACAAATCCAATGAAGGCAACAACCCGGGTGCCACCAGGTTTATTGGCGAGCATATCGAAGAAGACCCGGAAGGGTTAATTAGTTTTTAGTTCAGAGTCCAGTTAATTCCGGACTACTTTGCAGAACCGGATTGGGTTCCCAAGCTTGGACCCGGATCCGGGTTTTATTTTTAGRAAGTTGGTTTGATCTCCCGGGGATCTCGGCGGGTCTTTTCATTGGCTACCTAGGTTTTCGGGCGGCTTGTTTTCTGTTTTGGATTTTGGTTTTAAGAGCGGGCAGCTTGTTGCCTCGCCATTCCCACCTTGCATTTTTAACTCTCTATTTTGTATTTCCATCAAGGCTAAATCTAAACCATCAGTGCTAAGTGTTGAATCATTTTCACCTAAGTAGTGTGTTGCATTTGTTCGGATCACTTGAGTATGGGTGGATAAGTCGAAAGTCAGAAGGAGGGGGAATCCGGAATTGAGGGAATTCAACTCTGTGTCTTGTGAACAGTTGTACTAAGTGAATAGAGTAGTAACCGAGGTCTTGAGCATGGTACCTTCGAACTACCGGAACGGTAATCCGGGTGGTGGTGGAAAGAAGGCAATTCCAGAACTGGTTGAGTTCTGTGCGGAGATCAGCGACCTCCTGAGGAAGTTCCCCCACACCGGAAGGTCTGCTAGTCTCTGGTATAGCTGTTCCCTCTAGAAAGAAATCCCTGGACAGATCCTGAGTGTCCTTGATTTTGTCGTTGTAGTGAGGTGTGCTGGAAACAGCTCTGAGTGACCTACTGTCCGGATCGGCCATCCGGATAGCTGTGAGAGTAGTTCTGGAACGACTTATTGCTTCTTGTTTTTGATTAGTGAAAACTAGTGAATTTTAGAAAGAAACCTTGTGTAAACGAAGTGGTGAGTCCCAACCCTTGTAAAACAATCAAAGAAGACCCTCTAAGGGTAAAACAAAGGTAACCAAAACCAAATTGCTAAGAGAATATCAACCGGAAACCGGAAAGGAAACAATCCAGAATCCAATCTGGATAAAAACTGGATCTGTATTTGTAAAGGATTAGGATAAAAAGAGAGAGAAGAAGGTAAACACCTCAAAACCGGATAACCGGAACTTATAACAATACAACTAGAGTCTCCTAGGACGATAACTCATGTCATCTTACCCCATTTTTGGTGGTAAAGATACTTATTGCTAGATTACATCCACGACAAAGAACCTTGCTGGCTTGCTCCATGGACTTGTATTCTTTTAGTTTGAAGGCGAATGATTTTAATTGTAAACCCCATTAATCCCTAAAGCCCCAAGGCCATTTTTCTTTGTCAAGAAACACTGGAAACTGTCTTTTTTGTTGCACTGATCCAAGAAACAAAAAACAAAAAAAATTACTAAAATTTGACCGTAGGATCTTGTTTTTCACTTGTCTTACATCATGTGATGAAATTTTCATGAATTTTGACCATATAGATTGGAAGAAATGAGCATTCAAAGTAGAAAAACAAAGCTTATTCAAACACTGCCTTGCAATTGCAGATAAATTTGGGGATCATTTGTCAAATTTTTTGCACTACAGACTTCAAATTTAAATTTTTTGATGTTGAAGAATTCAGTTCAAAGTTTAAAAGGAAAAAAACTCAATTTACAATCTTTAAGAAATTGTTAAGCAGAATTAAAAAAAATTGCAAGAATTTGATTTTTTTTTTTTTTCCTTTCGGGCCATAGATTATATTTTTGGCTATCTACGAAGCTTTGATTCATTCTATTTGGATTTGTTACAAGAAAGTTATTATTTTTCGGGCTCTTAGAGCATCTTTTCTAGAAAACATAACTTGTAGCATTCATTTAAGAATGCAAATTTTACAATTTCTTTAAGAAAAAGGGGGCCTTTTGGTTTAGATTTTTTTCTAGAAAAATCTCAACATTAGGATTTAGACATTTTAATTCCATATATAAAATATTCATATTTTTAATTTTCCTACTATCTCGTATTTACTTCCACTTAACAATTTAGCTGTCTATTCAAATTTTTGAAAGTCTAGGATTAGTACAACGAGGCCCTTCTTCAATCAAACCATTGTTCTTTCCGTTGTGAATTTCAAAGTAAAGGAAGGGGGGGCTTTGTTGGCTTTCTCACTGCCTCGTTCAAACCCTTTTTCTATTGGGACCTTGGTCAATTAAAACAGTTTGGAATTCGTGGGATAAAGAATCCATATTCTCCGAATCAACTACTACAATAGAATACAATGTTCACATAATTATGTGAGGTATTTGTACTATTCTGAGTATTGAAATCCTTTGTTCACACAATGACACAAAATCTTTAGATTTCTCAATTTCTTTACGATTTATTTTGTACAGGAAATATGACTTCCTTCCAATTCATTTTCATATTGAGGAGCATCATTTTTTCTTAAGGCATTCCTTCTTGCGTCTTATGGTCTACGGTCTTAGGTTCTTCCAACATTTCTACTTTTCAAGAGGCCATAGCACCTATTATATGCCCATGCTCTTTTGCATTCCAAATGGGTGGCTTAGTTCACATTCTTAAATTCACATAAGTCATACAACTACCATAATGTCCTGATGGAATAAACACCAAATGACATATTCAAAAATGTTTACCATAAGTCCGTGTCTTCATAATTATATGAAATGTGTAACAAACTAACAACTGCAAAATACACATGCTTCATGCACTTCTAACAACAAAAGTGTGGTCTTCCTATAAAACTGCCACATACTAAAATTAAAAAAATACAAACAGCCAACTATGTACGATAACAACAATCAGGCATAGTCCAAGAGTGACGTGCCTTTCTCAATGTGTCTACAACATCAGGCACAGACGCCCTGCCGCCTACATCTACTTTTTGGAGGCTCAGCAATTTAATCCTCAAATTCTAATACTGCTTAATGTTTGTGGTCGTAAAATACTTAGAATCCCATTCTTCGTTCCAAATTTGATATGCTATCCATCCAGTTGCATATGCATCAGCAACCATGGAGTACAACTTCTTTTTCAGCATGACTTCAGGTAAGGTCTCCAATCCTTTCTCTTCGTACACATAGAACAACTCGGGGGCTGCATGATTTCGTTCATTTTTCAAACGTTCGAGCTTCTCCATGGTTCGATAACCATACCTTGATGGCTCCTTTTCAACAACTCGACCAGAAAGCCCCTAATTGCAAATGCCTATGTACACCGTGTTCTCTTTCCACTCATCAAATTGGAGCAAAACGTTGGATGGAGTTATGTCATTTTGTAAATATTGAGCTTTATGACATTTTCCCACTGTGACAAGCAATGAGAGGGCCAAGTTCACGCGGTTTCTGCAATACGTTGCAACCCAACCAAGTTCTTCCTGCATCAACTCCATATCCTGTTGTCTTGTGATGTCGTCCACGTCCAATGCTTCGCTCACCTTTGGATTGCATTTGGCCCACAAACAAATTAATGAACCTCCATTCCACCATAGCGTGTAGCCTTCCATTGTTTTCGGATGGATGTATGCAAGTCGTATGATACCAAGATGTATCACTGGACACCCTCCCGCCTCACTCACAATAGCCTGACGCTTCTCCTTCTCATTTGAGGTCTTGAAAGACTTCCTGGCAAAGCAGATCCAACTTGGAATGTTTTGCAATCTTGCGAGCATGACCTTTCTGACAGTCCCATATGAACTAGTCGCGATTTGGATTGGCATGGGAATCACTTTCATGCAACTTTCCAACCACTTAAAAGTTTCGCTCACGCAATGAGCACGTATATGGTCTTCAAGCGTCGCTTTCCATGGTTCTTGTTTCTTTCTACGTGACAAAGAGTACCGCTGGAAGAACTTCTGAATTTGCATCAATTGTGAAGAAAACTCCTTCTCTTGCATGTCCCAATCATTATCATCCTCTTTCTTCTTCATGTGATAACACCAATTTGCCACAATATTGGTGGTCAGCTGCGAAACCTATTTATCCAACCACTCAGAGTGCAACCAGTAATCCTAATAATTGTTGAATCGCTCGGATGCTCTGAATTTGGTCTCCAAATCTCGCCGCAATTCATCGCCCAACTTGTGGTATCCTTCTTTGTTGTAGTTCACATATTCTCTACACAACATTCCAAAGCTTCGTCGTGTGAAAAAAATCACCGCTACTGCTCTAGCTTCGAGCACATATTTGTAGGGGGGGAAGTTAGGATTTGGTTGACTTTTGCACTTTGTCTTGCTGGATGACGAGGGATTGGATGACCCCGAAGTCATTGATTCGTTCATGACTGCAGGTACCGCCTCAGGAAATGCATCCAAGTCCACAAACACCGAGCACGGACCCGTGCTAGAACTCCCTTCTCTTGCCATTGTACAATATTTTGGCACCACCGAAACTTCTGAGAAAATAAAAAAACCGGGTGTGGTATGTAGGCCAAGCCCGATCACCCACCAAACTCACGTCCAAAGGTTGCTCGCGCAAACGAAGGTGTGATGCTTAGGGCGTGGATTTGGCAAAGACAAGTGAAGACCCATAAGTTTTTTATAGTCTCCGCCCTGATTACGTCCACGCCCTAGCCTCGGAGGGGGGGGGAGGGCGCAGATGTCCGCACCCCGCCCCTCGGAAGGGCGCGGACGTGGTTAAGGCGGAGCCTTGGCAAGGCGCAAACGTCTGCGCCCTAGACTCGGGTGATGGGGGGGTCGCAGCCTTGGCAGGGCGTGGACGTGCCTTGACTCGTCCCCGCCGTGCACAATCCCGTCCTCACCCTGACTCGACGATTCCCCGTCCAGTCGGGGCAAGACACACGTCCCCACCCTGCCTAACTTGTATCCGTCCTGTCGCCTTTTTGGGCGCGGACAGGTTTATAGTTACGTCGTTACAACGTGACACAAGTTTCTAATCCAAAGCCAAAATAAGGTGGAACCACTTACAACCAACCAAATATGGAATTTGGATGAATTTGAAGTAATGGAATGCAAGGTAAATATTTTTAGAAGTGTGTTGATAAAAATGATGAGGATTGCAAAAACTTTGGTAATTATATCGCATAAATTCAAATGACTATAACTTTTGAAAGGGAAAAAGTCCTTCAAACCCATAGCCAATCTTTAGACCCTTCCAATTCCGATCATTCAAAAGACTACTTTTACATTCACCGCTTTCTAATTTTTGATGCACTACTTTAGAACATGTATCATGAACTTTTAGTCCCAACTTTGAAAAGATTAAAAAAAAACATTCTTGCCTTGGTTGGAAATAAGTCAATCCATAGTTACTACAGCGCACTGCTTGGTAATGCGTGGTTCTACCTTAATTTATATTTGCTAGGATTCATGTCACAGGGTTTATGTTTGTAATTTTCACAAATGTTCAAATCATACACGTATGCTTCAAATAGGCGTGCCCACGGGTTTACCTGGAGAGATGTACCCATCCATGATTCATTCCATGCATTTTGATAAAAATATTCACTTTTCATTACATTCATTGACCATTGCTGTACTCGCACTCAAAAATTATGTATACAACATGTTCTACTGTTCTACATAACAGCATAACCGCACTCATGAAGGTCTACATGCATGGCAAATCAGAAAATGCAATAATTTCTCAAACACAATTGGAGACTTCATTATTTCAGATAAGCAACAACATTTATAAATTTCAAGCATTGTTCAGTACAATAATAAGTTCACAACACAATAAATCTATACTTTCAAGATATGCCTATTCTTCCATTGGTTATTTCAAATCCTCCTTCATGTTCTTGTAGATCTTCTGTACTTCATGTTCTAAATGGTGAACCTGTCTTGAACTCATGATGAATGACAATCTACAGACAATGTCGGGTGTCTTTCAATTGTTGAAATGACTTGATCTGGGTACTTCTTGTATACCCAGATCCCCATCATCCCCTAATGCAGCATTTCAAATGACCACATCATCACCTGCGGGTGCCTCATCACAATCAGAGTCATCTTCATCCTCACCGCCTTCACTAGTTCCACGTTCATGTTGTGCATCGTCAGCGTCAATGGTCCAGTGGCCCTTTATTTCCAAATTCTCATTTCGAAGCTCCACAGCTATTTCACCATGCCTACAATTGCGTTTGAACCTCTTGTGCCGTTGAGTTCTAGGGTCCTCAACATCTGAATTTATAGTGAATCCTCCTCGTACTCAAGGAACGACATATGCTGGAGTGGACGAAGTTGGCCTTAGAACATATGTATCCAAAAATGGCAGTATCACCACATTTGGGTGTTTGACTTCAATTCCTAAGAGAGGGCGTTTAGAACGCCTAAACGATGACGCTTTGTTGTTGTTTTGTCCACCACGGCCTCCATTATTGATTGCATCTCCTAGACCTGCACGACCCCTTCCTCCTCCGCAGACGGTACTCCTTCCACGTCCGTGCTGATATTCACCCATGGGATGATGACCTATGCGTCGAGGGGGAGTAGGTGGTCTACCACCTCCTGTAATATTTGAAATGCTTGGACTCGTTGATTGAGCATTCCCCATTGAGCCTAGCCCTTTTTGGGAAGGTTGACGGTGAGCACTTGAAGTTGTGGGAGAAGAAGGATCACAGGAAAGTTGCACCGATGTATTGCGGTCAGGAAGAACAATGCGCATTGCAACTTGTGGGGGAATATAGTCTTCGTCTTCAAGTAGGTCACTAAACACAAAAACATCATTGTGATCTAAACGTTCAGGGTCAAGACGCCTTGCTCCCGTTACAGAATCTCTCACGACATTTCTTACGATCAGTCATGACATTTCTGTATTCTCATTGTTTTGGCCACGGCGTCCTTTGAAAACTCTATTGCTATCACGGCCTCGTACTGCTCTGCGCCCCCTATTGCCATCACAATTGCTAACAGATCCTTTAGTGTTTTGAGTGGCATTGTTCCCTAGATTCCCACCACCATTCCATTTTTCCCTTCTTTTTCTGAAGGGGGGTCATTCTCATTGTGAGAGGGAACATTATCATCTTCGGCGTCCATGCACCATGTCCGAGCCATCTTGCTCCGGTGACGATGATAGAGGCTACCTTCCGGAACGACTGGATTTTGAGGGTTGGAGGGGGGAGGAACGACTGGGCAAGGGCCCCAGTGACCATAGAGGACTTCCCTGTCCACATCATCATCATCTTCGTAGTAATTTCTAGCTTCTTGAAGGTGATCGTAAACCGCCCTCTACAAATCTCGATTTGGTGGGTACGCTTGCGGTACTCGGTTTGCTTCTTTATCAGCCTCTTCTTCTTTTGCAGCCATCATTAATAGGGAAGCATCCCTGTCGCTCGGATGTCGGGTGTCTCAGCAGCACTATATGGTCTCATTCCCTCCTCAAACTCTGTTAGTTCTAACAACACGTCGTTAAACTGTACACCCACAAAATTCTCCAATTTGCAGATGACCCGATACAATGCACGCAGGGCAATTCCATCAGCCCTGAGAGCCGCGTTATTCAAGAGATTTGGGTTTAGAAGGGCCCCGACGTAATGGACATCCGTCAATACCATGTCCCACCTTGCTTGGAAAGTCTCCTCCAAGGTGGTGGCTATATCATGTCGTAGGTTGAAAGGGGGCTCTCTTAAAAAAAAACATGGCCTCTCAAATTGTGCATTTTGAGCCCTGTCTGATGCATAGCTGGTTTTTGCCATCAAGTATGCGCAATGCCTTCAACACGTCTTCAGTCATGTGCACGTAATTCACAACTTGTTGCCAGAATCCCACATCTTCAATGGTTGCCACCATATTCCATCTAGCCGTAGCTGCTTGTTCCCCATGTTGTCTCTTTCACAAACCATCTAAGTAATTCTTAACGCGCGCATTGTCTTTTAGCAGCACCATGGTTTCGCTTGGCCATCCTCAACATCCACATGCAATTTGTTTTTTATCCTAAACTGCTTAGTTCGCTCGAACAAATGATTACTTGATTAGGGCGGATAGGATGTCCAAGAAACAAGTGTGTGCAAAGAAATGCCTGGCGATGACCGAGAATATATATTTTTCATCCCTAATATTGTGTTCATTTAAATAAAAATTGTTTATTCCCATTTTTCCTTATTGCACTACATTTCCTAATTTTTTTTTAAATACTCCTCACATTGAAATCTATATAATCGGAAACTAGATTAAGTTTATAAATGTATTACTCAACATGTTCTTAGTTTAGGAATTATACATGCATCATGCAAAATAATTCAAAAATTGAATATTTGGATTTCATATGCAACATGTAGTACAAAATTGGAAAAGTATATAGCACGTTTTCCATGATAAAATATGCATTTTCCGGGACCATGTCTAATGTTGTTGGTAGTACTAAAGKAACTGAAATGCCAAAGTAGCAATTGTATAAACATTGGTAATGATAAGTGCCTAAGTCTATACGCAAAATATGCTTTGGTAATTAGTAATTACCACACTAGAAAATACACTCAGTCGATGTTTATTGGACTATTTGCATAGCCATTGGGTCCAGCCTCGTTGTCGTGTATACCGTGCTCTATAGGAGAATTTTTGCCAGAGCCTAGTTGAAGTCTACAAACCGCAGATTGAGTTCTCCTTGATGGACTGTCTTTGTCCAAAATGGCCCTCATTATTTGCGATTGCTTGAGGCTTTCCAGAGTTCGGCGTGTATCCGGGCTGTGCTGTTCAAGTAGGAAATCAAGCTCTTCATTTCTAAACATCTCTCTCCACTTAGATTCCGATAATACAGCAAGTTCCACAGGGTTTGGCATGTCAGGGTCCTCCCCAATACGATTGTCGTTGTCATCAGTGATACGGACTCCATCAACGCCCCACAACCATCGCCTCGGATGAGGTCCAAATTGAAAATTATTTCCGGCCTTGTCCCAATGTCCATTGAAGCATTGAAAGAAAAAATTCCGTTGTCCTTGGCTGTGCTTGTCTTTCATCGAAAACAAGTGGTGGCAGACAGCTTGAATTTGATTTGGATCTCTCTCCCAACCGTATTCAGCAGAGAGTTGTGTCTTCTCCAACGACATCATTTGCAATTTCCAGCTCCACACCAAGGCTTTTCCCCAGCTTCCAGGGTGATCAAGGGCATTCGTGGCATTGATTTTGCAATGTGGTGGCATGTATGGAATCAAGTCAAACAACTTGTACAAGCGCTCGTGGAATGGAGCTCTACACACTACGCACCGACGACGGACAATCATGGAGCTGATGAAGCAAAATGGGT
Organism: Pleurozium schreberi; assembly: GCA_006891605.1. Classification (NCBI taxonomy): domain Eukaryota; kingdom Viridiplantae; phylum Streptophyta; class Bryopsida; order Hypnales; family Hylocomiaceae; genus Pleurozium; species Pleurozium schreberi. The sequence goes on along the minus strand of VACF01001874.1, from coordinate 23,009 downwards.
GGTACAAGTGGTTGCAAGTGCCCAATTGCATTCCACCTGCATGCCCAAATGGATTCATACAAATGGGACATATGGTCCTATGTTCCACAAAACTTGAAGGATTTGGCCAATCCAACAACGACTTGCCTTTGTAGTCGACTTGTGACCCAATTTGATTTTTGTAATCCCAATTGTGTTGGGACCAATCAATGATTGATTTTCCATTATTGAGTCTAGTGGTTGCCATGTTGAAATCAAAAAGATCATCCACAAGGGCCCAAGAAGTCAAGCCAAACACTCTTTCTTGATTGTGCTGAATTTAGCCGTGGTCCATTTTCTTGAACTCTGCTACTAATTGTTGTGTTTTGTCGACGCTGAACACGCGTGCCAACTTCCATTGGTAGTATTGCTCCACTAAGGCATGCAATCAACTTTGTAATTTTTCTTTCTCGGCTCGCAAGTCGTTCAACTTAGAGCTATCGTTGAAGAATCGGGCAAGGGACGGATGTAAGAATGAAAAGCACCATGCACGACGCCAACGTCCAACTCAACGAAGAGGTGGAGGATTTGGAATATGCAGGGCAAGGATGAATGGGGCGGGGATGGATTTATAAGGGGTCGAAGCGCGGGCTATTGGGGCGCGGACGTGTGCTTGCCAGGGCGCGGACGGGTCCGCGTCAGGGCGTGGACGTGGTCAAGTCAGGACGCATCCGCCCCTTGACTAGACCCATTCGCGCCCCAACGGGTCCGTCCGCGACTCGTCCACGCCTCGACGGTTTCGTTCGTGCCCTAATGGATACGTCAACGCCTTAAACTTCCATCCACACTCTGATTTCCAGCGTGGACCGCCAACGTGGAACCCACAACTTTTAGCATTTTTTTAGAAATGCTAAGCGTCCAGGCTATCCGAATCGTCCACCTGTCCGGTTTGGTTTGCCCATCCGTCCGTCCTATCCGATCATTCTGACCCGTCCGGTATGACAACCGTGGCTAAGACCGTCCATGCAGAAGATGTTGCTTGTTATATTGACAAGTGCTCTATGCATTGAGGGCGGTGTTGCGGATCTTCCCGACAATATTGACATTCCAGTTGGTTTTCACGGTCTCTTCAAATACCTTGTTGAACATATTCACTATGGCCTATGGTCATCCATGCAAATTTCTACTTTGGATGAGCTCCTTTGGCGTCTTCTCCCACTAAAGACCATGAATGGATTCCTCTATTTTGCAAGTGTCGGGAATCCTAACAAGAGCGAACCCTATCCAAATTGTGCTGAATTGGTGAAGCTGCTTTTAAGTAACCCTAGGCAGCGCAGTAATTTTTTTAATCAAACTATTGTATTGCTTGAGTTAGATCCTTTTAAATGGCCTCAAGCGTGTCTAGTAGAACCCTCCATTTGTGTGAGGGATGACGTAGATCGTCTGAAATTGCAACGTCCCTACTATGTACAGAAGGAGTTAACTATTAGCATTGTACCTTTCCATCAAGAAGATTAGGTTGAATACTACAAGGAATACCTTCATTTGATTTGAATGGCACCTATTTGTTTGTTTTCTATTTAAAGATGAGTAAAATGTGGTGACCCCACCTTTAATACAAGTTACATTCAAATTTTATTCCACCGTACCGAGTGTGTGTAATTGCATATTGTAAGATATCAGCATTTAAAGTGAAAAAAACAAGGTTTTTTATACATTCTACGAGTAGATTTTTTGCTTTGAAGCTTACTAATTAAAAAATGTTTTATTGAGCTTGAAATTAGAGTTTTATATGCTGAAGATTCAAGTTTAAAATCAAAGGAAAACAATTCAAGAAAAACACACATGCTATTCAATCATTAAAAAATTGTTAAGTAGAAGTAGGTCCACAATTGAATGAAACACTAAATTGTATATAACTCTAAGGTAAGATTGAAACACCATAATCCCAATGGTGAGTTTTCTTTTGCTAAAAAGCTTGACCCTATCAAGGAAGTTTTTTTGAAAAATTGTGAAAATTGCATTAAAAAATGAACTTTATGGGTTATTTTTTCAAGAAGATGCTTAGACTATCCAAAAAAAAAGATTGTCCATAATTTTCTCATTATTAGTCCAAATTGATTGAATCAAAGCTTCAAATGTACACAAAAATATAATCTTTGAGAAAAAAATGAAGAATGAAAAACATCCACATTCTCGTGATTTTTTTTTTTTTTTCAACGAACTAAAATTTTTGCGTAGTATGACATAACTTTTGCCCCCGGGCACCGATTGAAACAAAAATTGTATTTTCAGAAAGCTAATGTGATTTTTTGTCATTCAAAGAAGTTTCAAAAAATTACATCAAAAATTGAGATCATCCAAGCTTGCCCAAAACCCCAAGTGTCTCCCAAGGGGACACTTGGAACTTTAGGGATTAATTACAAGGTGAGAATCAACTCGGATTCATTATCATTGAATTGATAATAAAGATGCGTTCTTTAGTTGTAGTTAAACTCATCTTTTTCGTAAAGGTATTGCAAATGTCTGCCATATATTATCCTTGACTCAATATTAACTGCCATCTAGCTTGTTTTCATGTACTTCTATGTTGTCATTACAGATTATGATATTTGATGATTTTTATATATAAGGTGTCCATGGTTATATTTGGGTCAATGATAATTAACACCTATATAGTCTTGGATACCAACATAATGCCATATCTGATATTCACGACTTGCTTTTATGGATTTTTAGAGAAGGAGGGCCTAGAGAGCTTCCATAAAATTGTACATGTTGTGGACAAGCTGCATAAGAATGACTTCATGCATTTGAATTCCCCATCTTTGCTTTTGTATGTGCCACCACCTCGTTGTGRACCTTTGATTGTCAATTTGAACTCCCCTTATGTGCCACCCATGACTTTGAATTCATTGGCTGAAGTATCTGTCTAAGTGAACCAAGAGAGAGAGACCATTGGTCCAAATGTTTGTACAAATCTTGGCGTAGATGGTATCAAAGAACTCGGGACAAACACATTCAAAATGCATATGTAAATGCCTTCTTTAGTTGTACCTGTTTCGACTGTATCTGCACTTCTTGTTGTATCGCAGACTTATAACAGTGATGTCATTTGATGGTATGCAAATGAATACAAAGTTTGAAAAGGAGCAATAGAAAAATGCAGAGCGGCCATTGAGAGAGGCATAAGGTGAAGAGAAAGAGGATATGCCCATGACCGTCGCTAGTGGGTAGGATGACATCCTCATGTTCAAGGATCCTCAATCTTTGCATGGACCTCAACCAAATCTGCAGGACCTTTGAGTACGTTGTCATCATTTTTAGTAACAATGAAAAGATTGATCATTTGTGCAATTTTGATAATAATGAGAAGATAGAAGATTGCATTCCTTAAGTGAAAGAGTTCAAACCTATCATTTCACCCTTCAACAACGTTGTGAGGTGGAGAAGGATTGGTGGCAATAGGGCAAGGAGTAGCAACAAAAAATGATTGTTTGCAAGGTAGAACAGGAGGCTAAGTACAAAGAAATGGCTTAGGCTTATGTAAAAATATGAAGGTGCCTAGGGGCATTTGAAGTCTAACCTAGGGGCATTCAAAGTTGTTGTCCGCGGAGCCCTAACTATCTCCCCTTCAAGAGACAACACAGAGGATGAAAGGCATTATCATTGAGTTGATGATAATGCTGAGGATAGAGAAGGACGTGCAAATAAGGCTTTTGCGTCAAATGTGTCGGCATTGGAAATGATAGTCGAAGTTCTCGTAGAGCTCTAGTCTCTTTATTTATTGAGAAAGAAAGAGTTGACCATAAATAGAGTAAAAAAACTTTGCAATAATCTCCTGAAAGAGAGCATGAGGGTCCCAATTTTTGAAAAAAGAAGAGATGGGCATGATCTTCTAGCGACTCAATTAGTTGAAGTACAATTTTTTGATCCTTATGGTTTCAATTGAGTCCAAGAACTTAGAGCCCTTCATGATTGCCTTGTGTGACGTGACTTGTATCATAAAGTTTTTTCATTCAATATTTTTGAGGCAGTTGCGCACTCTGTGTTGGAGGATGAGACTAGGAGTGTGTTATATGAGCGAGCAATTGTTGCTCACTTACCTCGGCTCAAGGATAAGCGGCCTTGTCCCTTGTAGTCTGCGGGGATCAGACAGAAGTTGTCCACTAACATGCTTTTCCGTCAACAAATTTTAGAGAACATCAGTAGCTCTAGACTCCAAATCAACTAGAATTGGKTTTTTGTACAAATACAGTGTAAAGCCTTTGCTGCTAAGGCCTTCTCAAGGGTCAAGATCCTTTTGTATTTTGGAGTTTTGTAAAGCATCCACAAGCTAGAGCGGAAGGATATTGGACCATAAAGTTGTAGCATATAGAGTGCACTTGATGGTGGAGGTGGAGTGCACTATACTTCACAACGTGAGGATATCCTTAAAGGCCTGGTAGAGCTCAAAAAAATAAAAGCATCGAAGAGAAATTGTACAACCAATAGCAATGCTTAGGCGAGTGAGTCAAATTTGGGGAGCTATTGGCTTTTGAGCCTCCAYTACTATTAATAATATGGAAAATAAACTTAAAAATACCTTTGTAGAGAAGTAGTGTGCTGCATGTACAATAAGCCTCTCCGTTTGTACACAAATACTAGAAAATTTGTACGGCTTCACAATTTATTTACCTCAGGTGACATTATGAGCAAGAATAACTTATCGCTTCCATATTCAGTCATTCAAAAACATCCACCTTTTTTAACTTAATTTCACACGTTTTTTCTTTTCTCAAGTATTGTAAGGCACAACATGTACATGAACTTCTCATGTCTTTTCAAAATTTCATGCAATTCTATTTTTTTGTTTTAAGTCTTCTAGAGCAACATGTTCAAAACTTTCTATTGGTTTTGAAAGTGCGGCTTTATTTATCCTTGGGTTCAATAAGTATTACCTTGATGAATCTTTGCACTCATTTTTTGAATTCTTAAAATGGTTGTTTCTTCTCAATTTAACAATAAAAGGCTTAAGCAACCATTTTGTTGGTTTACGCAAAAACTTTAAATCTTAGTGACAACAGTCTTCCATTACTCCAAACAACTAAAATCAATTAATTTTTTGTTGATTTGGATATGATTCTGTATTAGTGTGCAATAGATAGTAAGMAACAAACCATACAAGCAATGCAGCACAATGACCCCTCTACAAAAATATAAGGCCATATTTGTTATGTTGAGACTTTTTCCAGTCTCATTTCTATCTTCGCCCCAAAGATAAACCGCCTTATTTGTTTTCCTGTATTTTTGTATAAATAAGTAACAACATGAGCTTTTAGAATTTCATTTTAGGATCACTATTTGAGCATTATTTATTTTTGCTTTTACTTACTATTTTTTTTAATGAATTTTTCAATAACTAGCATTCTGTCTCAAAATCTGCAAAAAGTCTCAATATAACGAATATGGCCTTGTATAAGAAATTGTCATATTTTCACTTTTTATATTTTCACATGTCCAACCATAATTTGCAAAACAAAAAACACCAAGAATAACAACACTCACTAACTTTTTTGTTGGTTTGGTTGCRTTGTCCTAGACAAAAATCAGTAAATCAGTTAACCAAATCAACAAAATATTAACCTAATCAATAGAAATTGTCTAGGACAATGCAACYAAATCAACAAAAAAATTAAATTTTGTAATAATGACTTGAATCTAGAGACTTGTCTTTGGTCTTCATCTCTTCCAATGCTAATATGTTATTCATCTTTTTTAAAAACTGTTGATGCATATTAAGGTAGGTAATACATGCACTCTACTATAATACTCCAACACCACTAGGAATTTTATTTTCACTTACTTACCGAAAATTCAATTTTCCTCATGATTTGGCTGCTTTGATTTGGTTCACATTTCTTTTGAATTTGGACAAAAAGCAATAGAAATCAATAGAAAAGTGAACCAAGTTAATTTGACCAAATCAACAAAAAAAAATTGAAATTTCTAGTAGTGTCTGTTGATTTGTATGCATTGATTGAGTTCACCTCATTTGTTGATTTGGATACTACTCARTTGATTCGGATAGAGACCAATAGAAAATTGAAGCAAATCAAGGTGGCCAAATTGTCCGAAAAAAAGAATTTTCTAATAGTACAATGAAATGGCATTTTGTAGATAAACTGGATGCTGGTTTCTAGAGGAGAGCCAAAGTTTCTTGCCTAAAGAGAAACAAATATGAAGACTAGAAATAAAAACATTGACTAGACTCTTCCAAGACACCTTCCTTAGGCATTAGACGATGGCAGCGACTTTAAAAGAGTTTTTTGGGAATTATGAAGGAGCTCTAAGCCTACTTTGCCATGTATTAGGTGCAAATGACAATAGCATTTAATGAATGGTTGTTGTTGCAACTATAAAATGACTTGTTTATGACTACCATGATTGTGAATTGTTCTCACTTGATTATCTTGACACTATGAATTCTATTGCTTTTTGTCCAAATTCTAAATGAATTCTATTGCTTTTTGTCCAAATACTGAAAATGACTTCAATTTAAGAGTAGTACTCAGTATTAGTAGGGCTGTAATTGCATCTAATACATAGCACATTGAGCTTTGAGTCAGTTCCTAATTTACGTGCTCAATCATTACACTAGTAGAAAATTCAATTTTTCTATTGATTCGGTCGCGTTGTTCTGGTCATTTTTAGATAGAAATCTATTGATTTCAATAGATTTCTATCAAAAAATGACCGGAACAACGTGACCGAATCAACAGAAAAATTGAATTTTCTACTAGTGTTAATATATGATTCTTGTGGGATTAAATTTGATTGGAAGATTTGCTTTGTACATTAGGGAAGTTCATTCACATCTTGTATGTGTGCTTTATGTTTATTTTAATGTCTTCATTCGTAAGACAATCACACATAAAGTAGAAGGCTAAATGGGACTTGAGTAGGACCATGAATGYTTTGAAGAATGGGTGGAAGAATTTRTCTTCATTTGGYCAAATTTGGAAGGTCCATGGCCAAATTTTGCATTYGTAAKTGTGACTTYCCAAGACCTCTATAATTTTAGACCTTCACCTACCTTGCTTTTGAAGTAATTRTTCAATGTTAAAATTTGAATTTTCATTTACCCACTCGAAGTGCTTYTGGATGTGCTTTCRACGATATAAATTTCAAGTTCTWATTATATATYATTTGAAAATAARAAATACATTTAGAAGGCCAATATACCGGTTCTACTACGGATGCTCTTACATTCAAAACATGAATCTCAATTTCCCCATTGGAATTTTTGCCATTGTCTGACATTCATGGGAATATTTCTACTATCTAACATTCACGATAATAGATCCACCTATTCCAAATTGTACAAGATCTTTGACCCATCCATTCCATCCATGTAGGAACATCAAAAGATTATGGTACTAGCTCTATCTTGTTCAATAAATTAAGGTCTTTCAAAATGATTTGTATTTTACACTTTTTGGATGATATTTTGCATAGTTTGTTCCTCCTTTGTAGACTTTTTCAATACAAATTTGTGGATGTCTCTTGTATTGGATATCTAATTAAGACTAAAATTGGTCAAATTCAAATGTTATTTGTGGATGATCCTACTAATTTGAATKCATCTACCTTTAATGAGAGTATTGGTTATCACATTTTTTTTACTTTGGTCCACTTGGGGGCTATTAAAAAAGATTACAATCTAAAATACATGGATCTATGTATCATGGTGTAGAAATCAGTAGAGATAGGACAGGGGCAGAATTAAGAGCTGCCATTTCTTTTCAAAAATGTTATGCTCAAAAATATTTGTGTTGCTTTAGAGAGCCRTTTTGTTGATGATGGAATTATTGAGGCTTTCAAAATTTTGAATCCTTCTAACATGCTTACTAGACAAGTAGGTTTAGCTAGATGGAGGATATTGGAGTTGGATGTATTATGTARTCATTATGGACAAGATTTAGAGCTTGAAGGGAGGAAATTTGAAGCTCTAATTAATTCTTCATTAGCAAAGAGGGAGTTTTTTSCTTTTAAACTTYAAACAACCACCGAATGGTTGGAAAAGAGTTTTGGTGACTTATGGAATTACATATCTTGGAGCCTTTCACTCCARTTGATATATCCTAACCTACTTATTGTTTTTGAAATTGCTAGAATTCAATGTGTTAGTGTTGCCACATGTRAAAGGGCTTTCTYTRTCCAAAATGCTATCAAGTCKAAGGTGAKGAATCATCTAAAAACAAAACATCTTGAAAGTGTCATTTGTGTTGCTTTAGAAGGTCTACATAGTGATAGTGCTAATCCAATTTTATTTGAGGCCATTGGTTTATGGAAAAATTCACAAAAATTTAGGCATTTGTATTCAAGACCAAAATTGTATCTTKCTGGTGTAAGTGAAGGTGAGGCACCAAAAGGGAATATTGCTGTTGGTGATTTTCAATTTTGATTATTATGATGCATGTAGTAGGTAGGAGCCTTTCAAAAATACAAAGCTCCAATTCTCTTCAAAATGCGAGCTTTGTATTTTAGTAAGGCTAAATCTTTGGTCCTCAATTGGTTGAGGAATTTTCAGGTTCAACTCTTGCCAAAGACATTTCATTTTTGACAACTGTTTTTGCACATACATATATAAATTTTGATAGGAAATTTTTTCGGTATTTTGGGTATTACTTGTGAAAGGAAATTCAACCAATTCATGTACAGTGGGGTACCAATCAAAATGTCGTTTTCGAATTTGCAGTGATAAAAATTTCAATACTGCTAACTTTGAAAGCCTCCCGAGAGCTCAAAAATTGGTATTTTACCACGAAATTTTTACAAAAGAATTATCTTTACGTTAATTATATGTGTGACAAATTTCAAGGCCAAAAGATTCACCAAAAAAAAGTTATTCAAAATCTACCAACATTGGTAGCTATGGAAATGTTTTCACTTCTGCCAACTTTGATAGCCTCCCAAAGATTGAATTATTTTTTTTTTTGCCATGAAATTCTTGGAATGAAAACCTCTTTATGTTAATAACATATGCTAAAAATTTCAAGGCCAAAATATTAGTACAAAAAAAGATATTAACAATCTACCAACATGTGTAATTGTGAGAAACAATGGGGGAAACCATTTTATTGCTACCAACTTTGACACCCTCCCAACGGTTGAGAAATTGTCTATTTACCATGAAATTTTGGCACAACATGCTCTTTATGATAACAACATTCATGCCAATTTCAAGGTCAAAAAATTTATGCAAAATTTTTTTTTACAATCTACCAACGTGTATGTCCTCCAATTGCCTCAATCACTGCTTGTAACCTAGAGGGCATAGAATGACATAGTTGAAGGAGCTTTGTACCATTGATTAACCTCCACTCTCTTTCAATAACTAGCAAATGCACCCCAAATTATCAAAGAAGTTCTCCCACTCTTAAAAGTTGGAACTATACAACTTGATGAATAGCGCTCATATGCATTTCTCCAAACATGAACTTGTCTAGAATTTTTTCCAACTTCAAARGTAGACTCATYTRTCCAAACAACTCTCTCCCATTCTTTTATAGTCTACTTACAATACTTTTGAGCAAATGCCAATCGTTGAGACWTGTGACRATGTGTCAGAAAAGGTTTTTTRACAGYAATTCGATTGAAAATGCCACTATCATGTAAGGCCCWTTGAATAGTCGATCTARACACTTGAGTAGAAYGTATATTAGTGATCTCAGAGAGTGTCGAGCGACGATGAGTTTTTGAGACGTATAATAGCACGGACATCTCTATCACTAAGCTTTTTAGCATGACTTCCACCACAAGGTTTGCACTTATAGGTTCCATCTTCTCGAAATTTCTTTGCTATCCTCTGAACTGTTCTAACATGGACTCCAACAATAGCTGCAATATCAACTCCTGTCTTTCCTGCCTCACTCAAACCTACTATGTGAGCACGAGTTTCATCTAATATAGACATCACTTAGTGACCATGATCTAGCCTTCACTTAATCACCATGATCCAGCCTCACTCATTGAGCACATATATAACCTCACTCAATCATCAAAAAAAAATCTCACATACCCTCAATCACTCATCATCATCCTGCCTCACAGCCTTCACTCATTCACCAGACCTCACCAATCACCACATGTAAGTTATAACCTCACTCACTCTTAAAAAAAATCTCACATACCTCCATATATCCTCAGACACTCATCCCATGCCTCATCCACTCAGTTATCACATAGCCTAGACTTACTTAGTTAACTCATCTTTCATGCACTCAATCACTCATGTTCACAAAGTTTCAATCATGTGCTTAGAAAATAATCACCCATCACTTGCTTCTCTCATCATTCCACATCCCACCTTCTATAATGCTCTATTGTAAATGCAAGCATTCTTATTGAGAGGAAAAAGCTTCTTCATGCATGTATGGTCTCCAATTTTTAAACAAGTGCAGTCTTTGAGATGTGACAAGTGCACACAACTAAATTTGGCTATCCTTGATTTTTTTGAGAAGCATTTATGATTGGAGATTGTATCATTTGGAGAATTTCAATGTAGATTCTAGAAGCATGATTGTTTGACATACTTCAACAATTTCAATGTCTTTAATAAAAGGTATCTTCTTTGGCATCCATTGCTCCAATCCTGCGTGTCGCCAATGAAATCGAAGCTTCAAGTCCCAGGGTTGCTTACTTGTGTACGAATGACTCCGCACTGCTATCTCATCTAAAGGATACAAGTAACGGTGTAGCTAGTACAATTCTTGTTTTTTAAGTTTTGAATGATGAYTATGCTTYTTCTTCCTGCAGTGTCGACTTTATGGCAGCTGCAGCTGTTAATCATCGTTCGAAGTCTTAGGTTTCTTGCATGGCCCGACAGTTGCTCTTAATTCGTGGCTAATTGCAGGCCGTTACCATGCATTCGAGAAAGCACACCGCATAGATTCTACATCGAGTGGACGTGGTGTCCGACAATTCAAAACAGCTCTGCTGCAGAGGCTCGAAAGGGTATGTCTTATATCTGTTAAAGTTCAACCTTGTTGGTGAGGCATTTAGCAGGTCTTAAATTTTGAGCCCAGGGGTAGTACATATTTCCAATGTTATAAAATCAATCGAGAATCATAAGTTGATGATRACTTTCAAACGAAAGTTGTATAATATGATTCATAAATCGTTTTGATTTGACTAAATCTGTGATTAGAAGTGTTGCTACAATAACCAATATTTTTCAATGATATTCCCAAGAATTGAAAATTCTGTGTAATTGTAGATTCAGTACATCAAATTTTCACTAGTTTATTTTTTTTCTTCACGACAAGAAYTTCCAGAATTGAAGTTTAGGAGATTTCTACTATACCAATGTAAGAAACTATCTGAAGAATCAACTTACATTTGGATAGGTGAAATATTCCAGATATTTTGTGTTCGGGACATGTTTTTGTTCATCAATAGTTAATGATTGGTCCTAAAAGGGGCGCCGAAGGTCATCGTAAATTTTTTTTTGGGACAGAGTACTCTAGCAATTGATGGATTTAATGAACTATTGTACATCACATTTAACCTKTACCTGCTAATGACAACAGAGACTGCAAGGGGGCACTTTAACTGGTTCCCTCACCATAGTAAATCAGATTCTTATTATTTTGTTTTGTCATTTATCCTACAGGATAGCGAGCCAACCCTCGCATTAAGACATCGACGGAGTGACGCAAGAGAAATTCAGAGCTATTATCAAAATTATTATAACGATTATGTGAAGTCACTTGATGGCGCCGAGCACTCGGACAGGTGTGCTGCAAAATTTGAATTTTAGATTTGTAGTACCAGTAATGTTTCACTGTTTATYTGAACGAGCTCGAGCTCCATAWYTTCTCACATTGAGACGAATGCTCTGGTGTTCGCAGATTGTGATAGATTTTTTAAGTCCTTCGGGTTGTCCATAATTGAGTGTCCGTCTCTGTTGTAGGCGCATTTCAATTAGATGACTATATCCTTGTGCAACTGGATGCTATCTTCAATGTAACTAGGAGAAAAGTCCATTCTTTTTCTATTCACTTCTGACTTCGACCTTATATTGATTCAGAACCGTTTTTCTTGTCTTGAATTCTGGCATGGATGTTTCTTACAGTAAACAAATAGACAGAATGTGGATTTTGTGTCTAGTATCAGTTGAATTCGCCCTATCTTTGATATCTCGGATAACAACTGCGTCCCTGAAAGCCCTTTGAAGTTTAATGTGTTWAATAAATGCCTTCCTCCAGGGCGCAGTTAGCAAGAGCTTATCAAACCGCAGCTGTACTTTTTGAGGTGTTGAAGTCTGTCAATCGCGACAAGGCTGAGGAACCGCCACCRGAGGTTAGTTGATTCCTGGATTTAGGTTGAGCACTAGTTTTCATCGTATTCTTGATGTATTTTGGTGYGCACAGGATTTCTATTTGATTTCGTTGAACTGAACTGGTTCGGAATCGCCCGATTCTAATAGCATGAGAAGATGTGTTTTGCTCATACCTTGGATGTTTCATCATGGAGTGATTAGTCTTGGATACCGATCTTTACGCAGATCATTGCAGCAGCAGCAGATGTAGAGCAGAAGAAAGAAATATATGTTCCCTACAACGTTCTTCCTCTCGATGCTGCAGGTTCCTCACAGGCTATCATGCAACTTGATGAGGTATGAATCTTTCAGTTTGTACACTGCTCTTGAGAGAGTATCTTGCTCTTGTGCAAAATAATGCCATAATGACTGCGTGACGATGACAGGTTAGGGCAGCAGCGGAAGCTCTTCGAAATGTACGAGGATTGCCTTGGCAGACACTGAAAGAATCCCATCCTCGAGCGGGGGATCTTGATTGCCTTGACTGGCTGCAGGACATGTTTGGATTTCAGGTTTTCATTCTTCTTTTCTCGTTTTGCATGTTTTGTTGATTGATRTTAAAACTTGTTTTGTTTCAAGTATCTATATACGACTGAATTTTGCGAGTAATCAGATTTCCTTTCTTTGAAGGTTTGAGTTCCTTGCATTTGGTTCCAGGTCAAATGCAYTAAATAAAGTTGTATGCTATCRGTTATGACTTCCGTGAATCATTTTGGAGGTTGAAATGAATAATTTTTTTGTGCCGTCAGGCAACTCCTTGGTCACGAGATGTGCATACTCATTTCCTGTTGTCTCCGTATCCTAAGTTGTAATATTTTTAATAGCTAGCATTTTCTCTGAACTCCGGTGCTGTAGTTCATGCAATTTCTGTGTCCTCTGCAAGTCAGTATGAACGTTCTAGCTGATTTCCGATCTCTAGGCTCACTACGTATTCTATATAGGGTTTGGTCGACTTACGGACTGCTATTATCTTACATACTAGTCTTTTATGTCGAAGTAATGTTTCATTAGTCAAATTTATCCCGTCTCTAGCAGACGGCTACGGATGCTAGTCCATGATTGTTCGTTGTACCTTCTGCTTTCCAAATCGTGACGGGTATCAAAGCGGTCTCTATTACTGATGACTACTTACGAGGATATTATCGCTTCGGTTGTGCAGAAAGATAACGTGGCAAATCAACGAGAACATTTAATATTAATGCTYGCAAATGTGCACATTCGTTTGTTGCCACGTCCCGACCCGATGTATAAGGTTTGTTCAGTATTTTGATACATTTGAAGAGCCAATGTTACCACATTGAGTATCGTCACCTCCTTTGCTATGTTCTACAATCTGATGCTTTAATGTGAACGAGCTATTTCTCTCTGTCGAAATCCTTTTGTACATCAGGTGGCTTTAAATTGATTATATGCTTCTTTGCAGCTTGATGATCGAGCTCTAAATGCGGTGTTGAACAAATTGTTTAAAAATTACAAAAGCTGGTGCAAGTTTCTCGGCCGAAAGAATAACCTTTGGTAAAGTCTCGTCTGTTTGTGTTTATCATTACTTTCCAAGGCATTTATGTGTCAGCAAGATGCTCTGTGATTCTGCTTACGCTTGTGCCGCGTGACCTTGAAAAATGTGAACACTCAATGCTCAATTGTTACGCTTGGTATTCGATTTCTCTTCATTTCCACATGAATCGAAACTCTCTAGCTCTACTCCCACAGTTCAGCAAGTTTTGGTTGTTCACTCAAAGCTCTTTATTCTGATTACCAACTTTTCTCTTAGCATAATTTGAATGTGTGGAGCGTGCCACGGTTAGTGGAAGTATTGCGAGTGGGAAGCATATTCTAGAATGTCTTTTTAGAGGCTGTAAAGGCTGTAAAGAGGTTTGAGTGAATTCGTTTTCTAAGGTCGTGGGCCATAATAGAATTWTGATGATTGCAGGTTACCGCAGATACATCAAGAAGTTCGTCAGCGGAAAATTCTGTACATGGGATTGTACCTCCTTGTATGGGGAGAGTCCGCAAATCTKCGGTTCATGCCAGAGTGTCTTTGTTACATATATCACCATGTAAGTCATTTTGTTGTCGGTTTGTGACGAAGCTGATCAGCTGAGGAGATGTGAGCTCATTGTCAGCGATTATTAGCTTTTAATACATAGTGTATCATGTTACCTGTTTCTTGTGTTCCAGTTGTCTTAATTATTTTCGTGGATTTAGATGAGAATGTTGTTGAGTATGTTATTATGCATTCTTCTAGTGGTGATGATAATGTCACTATCGTACTGTTTGAACCGCACACGGTACCATCCACAAACTGACTGTTGAGGCATTTCTTGGTTACACTTGTAAACTTTGTCCTGTTTTGAGGAAGTAAGCCTGTTTTTTGAATGACTCCACATTGGGACCGAATTATAGTTTTGTGTTCACTGAATCGGACAATATCCGCTTGGTCGAGTGTCAAAAAGGGTGCAAAGATGCTCTCGGACATTCTGACTATTGCTGACGGTTTTCTTGCTCCTATTGTTTGTGGAATTTATTATCAATGGAGCTCTATTGCAGATGGCATCTGAACTGCACGGAATGCTTGCGGGGAATGTCAGCATGGTTACAGGAGACAATATGAAGCCTGCTTATGGTGGAGAAGACGAATCCTTTCTGACTCTAGTCGTTACTCCGATCTATAAAGTCATTTCAAAGGTGGGCAGCTTATAAGATTATTTCTYGTGTGTGGASTGCTTCATCTACTTCTCGCTAAAKGAATGAGACCTGTTTTATTGATTATAGAGAATTGAAGCTTATATAGGGCTTACACTTTCCAATTGTTGTGCTTTTATTTTTGTCCAGGAGACTTTGAAAAATAGAAATGGAACTGCACCACATTCGGCATGGCGTAATTATGATGACCTAAACGAGTATTTTTGGTTAGTCCAGTAAACTGTTAATGCTTTCTTGAGCGCATAAGATTTGGATTCTTGAATACGTTAATGTTTTTGGACTCTGATTTTGTTATTGGTTTGAATTTTTTATATTTCAGGAAAGTTGACTGCTTTCGTTTGGGTTGGCCTATGAGACCCGATGCTGACTTTTTTGTTCCAGACCAAACCTTTTTGAACACGGTATCTGACGTTTCTTGCTACACTTTTTGACAATTACAATTCGGGCTGCATTGTAATTTCACCTTGTACAAATTTTCATTTTTCCAACCTGTCTTTCATCGGTTTACATTTATTTGTATGTAGAGCTGATGGTTTCTACATTTTCTGTAAGACGGTTGTAGAATAATTATTTCTATAGGAAATGCATAGATTGGAACGTCTCTTTATGATCATATGTAAGTGAGAACCTAGTGATGCCTACTTCTCTGTCTTCGCAAATCTACCTCTTGTCGTAGATTATACAACTCGATTGCACATCTGCCTCTCGCGATAGATTATACTAGTCGATTCTATCGTCAGATTGTAGCCTGACTCATGAACTTTTGCATGTTGGTATCTCCGCCAGAGAAAAAGATTTAATGCTSGTTCCTTACTCGTCAGATCCTCACCTTAAATTGGTCCAGTGGCCTCCTTTCCTACTTGCCAGCAAGGTATGTCCTGTTTCGTTACTCAATTTTGCTAAAGGCATGTTATACGTAGTTAGCTTGTGGGATGATTACGTGATCAGTTGGTGACYTCATTTTCATTACCACGAAAGTATCGACTTTTACCGGCCTTTTCGAATGATAWTGGCTGGCTTGTTAATAAAGTAAYGAGGATTGAAACTTCACCCTCGTGCAGGTCCCTATCGCCCTACAAATGGCAAAGCAGGCAGCTGAGACTGGTAGAGCCGCAGATCTTTTGAGGAAAATTAAGAATGATGAGTACATGAAATGTGCTGTCACTGAATGCTATGAATCTCTGAAACGGGTGTTAATGAGGTTCATCGTSGGTGACATTGAGACCAGGTGAGCTTTGAGATGATTGGTCTTCAATTTCTAATTTTTATGATGTATCATTACCCGTTCTCCTGTGGCGATATATCAATGGACATCCTCTGGTTGAACGCAGACTGATTGATGGACTATTCGACGAGGTGGATGTGAATGTGGAAAAGGATACTCTGCTCGATAATTTTAAGCTTGCAGAGTTGCCATTGTTGAGTGCAAAGTTTATCGAGCTCCTTGAGCTACTGGTAGTTTTGATGGCCCTCTCTTTCTTCAAGCAATTCTCTTAAGTATATTTTCTAGGAATTGATTGAAACATATATCTTGTCACCAAGAACTTTGCACTGAATGCAGGAAATGAATCACGCTGACAAAGAAGCCGTTGACAACGCACGTGACCTTGCTGTTCTCAAACTTCAAGATATGTATGAAGTAGTCACACGAGATATGATGAGTGACACAATGAGGTATTCTGTTCTTCTGTGAATGGCATAGCGCATAGTGAATATGCCAAAGATTCATGGCAGAGATCATTCACTGTTTTTGAAAATTAAAATTGTTAGTCTCGTGAACCCTAATGCATTTTGAAACGTGTCCAGAGATAGCTGGGATTCTAGCTTTGGAGGCTTAGTTGGTGGGCAGGGTAGGAAGTCGGAGCTGTTTTCGTCGAAGGGAGATGAACCTGCCAAAGTTTTATTTCCTACCCCTCGAAGCGAGGCTTGGATTGAGCAGGTTTGTGTTCACTCCATGTTTAAATGTACGGTTTCTAATGTAGCGTTTATAATCATAGTTGCGAGTATGAGATATTCATTCCGAATATTATTATTTTTATGGTCCTGTTTGCAGATCAAACGACTGCACCTTCTACTGACGGAGAGGGAATCTGGTATGGATGTTCCCGAAAATCTAGAAGCTCGACGGCGAATTGCTTTTTTCACCAACTCACTATTCATGAACATGCCCCGAGCGCCCCGAGTACGAAATATGTTGTCTTTCAGGTAGGTGTTGGTTGTTCATGTGGCATTCTCAGCGCACTAACCGTTAATTCTCTTAGTTCGTATTCTGGATTCCAACTCGATCTCTTCATATTAATTTTTTAGTCTCCGCAAGGTAGTGGTTCCTAAACGATCTCCTATTTTTTGACTATTATGAATCTAAATCTGCGTTTGAAACCACCAATGTCCCTATTTAGAAAACGAGTGTTGTAAAGTGGCTATTTGAAGGTGCCTCTATGCAAGCATCACTCTCTGTTTCTTCTTGCTTTGAGGTTCCAAATATGTTGTTTTCTACAGAGTTTGTGACCTGCAACATGCTGCCTATGAAAATTTATAACATAGCTTCTAAATTCCAATTCCACTGGCAGTAACTTATTGTTTACAAATTGCTAATTGAGGAACTTAGTTTTCACGATGTGGCTGAACTGCTTATATTGACCATTTATATTGACCATTTAAGGTGCAAATATCTTATATGCAAAGGTGTCTCGATTTAGGGATCATGATTCTTACTTCAGTCTGTTTGTCGTGGGATGGTGTGAAGTGGGAAATGGACTATACTGGTGTTCGGTGATTGCAGCAATTGTTGTTTACAGTTTATTTAGATACGTTTAATTTAATTTTGTTATTAATTCTTAGGAGTAACACTATGGTGTTCCAGTGTTCTGACTCCTTATTATAAGGAGGACGTGGTTTACTCAAAGGAGAACTTAATGAAAGAAAATGAAGATGGAATATCTGTTCTATTTTATCTGCAGAAAATCTATCCAGGTGCGTCAGTGTTATTACTTATTACTYCCTATTGTGCATCTTATTACTTCCTTCTCAGACACTGATGTGCACTTCGACAGCTCTAGGATTGTGAGGCCAGGGCGACAACACTTGGCCTGTTCATTTTCGCTAGCTTTAGTTTTTTGTCGGGTCCTAGGTTTCCGTATGAAATTTGGCGTCTTCAATTCACCTATGTTGGAACTTATCTACAAATTTGTGACCTGATCCTTGTCACGTGACTTGTACTGTTTCGACAGACGAGTGGAGCAACTTCCTGCAACGCATCGGCCTTGAGACTTCTGAAGATCCGGAGGCTCAAATTTTTGGCAACACTGATCTGGAAGACAATCTTCGGGAATGGGCCTCTTTCCGTGGCCAGACTCTTGCACGGACAGGTGCTTTTTAAAACTTTTTTTGCAGTTTTGAMATCTATATGCTAGATTCAATCTTTCGGGAATGTGTTTCTCAATTTATTTCTCACTCACATCATATTCGCAAGATCTCAAGGCTTTTACATGCTTTCTTATGTATGTCTGGATGGTTCGACTCCTGCAGTGCGTGGCATGATGTACTACCGAAGAGCTCTGGAGTTGCAGACATTTTTAGACATGGCGACTGAAAATGGTGACTCGGTTTCGGAATTTTCCTGTGATTCAAGGAGATTTTACTGGTTACCTTTCGTTGATAGAAATTTATGGAACACTTTCGGTCCACTTTTGGATAATTCTAATAACTTGCCGCTTTCATGCTGACAGTCTTGTGTCTTTGGATTACTTGCAGAGCTAGTGGATGGCTACAAAGTTTTGACGGATGCCTCTATCGAACAAAAAAAAAGTCAGCGTTCTACATGGTCCCAATTGCAGGCTATTGCGGACATGAAGTTTACTTATGTTGCTGCTTGTCAAATGTATGGTGAACAGAAACGTCAAGGCCACCACCACGCTACCGAAATCTTAAGACTCATGCTGGCGTAGGTTTTGACACTCCTATTATTTCCATCCACTTGTTCGTTTAAAAAGCGTCAACTCTTTATCAACACTTGTAGCCCGTTTGAAATGAACTTTCACTGCAACATGTACTATTCTGTGTTCATTGCTATGTGTATCCATTTAATCGTGCTAATGACAGAAGCATCTCTCTGTGGCAGCTATCCATCACTTCGTGTCGCATACATTGACGAGGTAGAGGAACGACAGAATGAGAAATCAAGTAAGGTATATTACTCAGTTTTAGTGAAGGCTGTTAATGGTCTGGATCAAGAGATTTATCGAATCAAGTTGCCAGGGACAGCAAGTCTTGGAGAAGGCAAACCTGAGAACCAGAACCATGCTGTTATATTCACTCGTGGTGAAGGTTTGCAAGCAATAGATATGAACCAGGTTATTCTCACCTTATTGGATTGATGTTTAGTGAAATGCTTGTGTGCCCTGTGATTGTTTATATATTAGTTTTTGAGTTGTTGCATACGGAGGTTTAAAGGTTAAGACGCCATAGGTATCCTCATTACTTGTATTACTCTTTCGCATTTTAATTTTGCTAATGCGAATATTGGTTGGACTTGACTTCTAATATGAAAATGCACCTTGTAGGATAATTATCTTGAAGAAGCTTTCAAAATGCGCAATCTCCTTCAGGAATTCCATGAACCCCACGGAGTTCGATCGCCTACAATTCTAGGTGTTCGTGAGCACGTCTTTACTGGCAGGTGTTATGATCTTCTAAATTTCGTTATCAGAGTCAGTTTTTTTAATCGAACCTGAACCAACCTGATTTTGCAATTGGCAATAGGCTACTGAACGCCTGTAGGCTACTGAGTTCGTCAGGAGGGTACTTTTTTAGTGCTATATTATTCATTTGAGTAGAGATCGTTCTTTTCTTGGATGCCATGAAATTTAAGCGCTCTTGGTTGTACAATATTGATTTTATTATTTGCTCTTGCTTAGTGGACAATAATCTTAATTTGTTCTTTTTAAGTGTGCAGTGTCTCTTCTCTTGCATGGTTCATGTCAAATCAGGAAACAAGTTTTGTGACGATAGGCCAACGAGTTCTTGCCAGCCCACTTAAGTGAGTTAATTTTATGAATTTTTTCTGTATCAGTATGGGATTGTCTACCATTTGAACATCGCTCAGTCTTCTGACGATCTAAGCATCAGTGTACTCCTCTAAGCCTTACTTGCTGGCAATGTTTTGGTAGAAGTGGTCGATTCACAGCACTGATATTCAACTTCCTCGAATCTCATGTAGTAAGGATTTTATTTTTCAACCCTTTATTCACGATTCTTTTCCTTTCAGGTATACGGGCTCTCGTGGCTTTTCATTTTGGCAGTTCTTACTATATTAAAGGTACCTACCATGGCGTCGCGAATGTCTGATGGTTTCATGATTTGATCATTTCTGCTGTTTTATGCATGCCTCTCATTCAGCAATTGCTCATGTTTTGTTTCTTCTGCTAAACTACCTCAGTTTGTCTTCAGTTTGAGTAACGCTGCCAGTTTCTGGTTAATCGACTTGCCCTTCTGGTTTCTAATTTTCAATATTTTGTTTGTTTGTTTCACCCAGATAGTCTCTATGGGGAGAGATAAGTTCAGCGCTGACTTTCAGCTTATGTTTCGACTCCTGAAGGCATCATTGTTTATCGGATCCGTGTCGGTCATTGCCATCCTTCACGTGAAGAATTTAACTGTTGGTGATCTGTTTGCTAGCACTCTGGCATTCATTCCCACGGGCTGGGCATTGCTTCAGGTTAGTGACATGCTCACAGTTAATTGTTTCCAGTTTCTGTCTTCGGCAACAATTTGATTACGAGGACTCTTCATCTGGTATTCTATGACTGATCAGGATTATATACTAAATGTCCCCTCCATTTGAAGTGCTTGAGACTGGATACTTTGGTCTAAAAAGGCACGTGAGGGTTATTTGAGGTCTGGGATCGTTGAAGGTTCGTGAAAGTGGAAAGTGATACGATGAAAACCCGAAGTGCAGTTTCAAGTGTTAACACTGCACTTCTAATGGTATGAATTATGAAAATTTACCACCGCCAATGTTAATCTTATGCACGATTTTTCGCCATTTGGCTACAGTCGAAAGACGTTGGCTATTTTTTGTGTAGGAAATTTTCATTTCTGCCAGTCAAAAAAGCCAAATTTCTACTAAAGTTGGAGGCCAATATCCAATTTTTACCTTTTGATCTAGATATCACCAAGTATTACCCAAGTATCACCTTAGTACTTAAGAAATAGCTGATTACTTCTCCAAAATGATGAAGAAAAACAAGTCACTGCCCTGATCCCTAAATTGCAATTGCAATTGCAGACATTTTATTTACATTAGATTATTCTATGGGCATATTCTTGGTTTTCTGTTAACATGATTGGTAACACGCATTACCATTATTAGCGTAGCAGATGGCTTTTATTTTACGTACACCAACCCAATCCAGATAATATGTATTATATAATGTTGATGGTGTAACAGAGTTTCTTGAACATAATCAACTTAATGTCYGGTTTTTAATTACCCTTGAGGCCCAAGTTAAACTATTTGTAAAAAGATAGATTTAATTTAATCAAATAATATGAATTAGTAAATAAATTGTGTTCATACTATAGCCATTAGGTATCCTAATTGTTTGGAAGTAGCCACTGCGATCTAAGTACTCGAAATTGTGAAGAAYTTTAAAATGGACATCTGAAGGAATTGTGGATCTTGAAAGGATGCTTCGAAATTGATCAACAAAGGTTTGTAAATTGTTTTTCTAACACGGGTATATATAATTGATTGTGTCCACTATTATTTTTTCTTATGCTAAAATTCAACGGATTCAGCTGTTCATTTATTAATGATTTAGGTTCTAAATCACAGCAAATATTGCCTATATTTTTGAATGGCATGTTTATATATGATTTCAGTTTTGTAGGCTTCTTATAAKCCTATCTCATTGGATGTCCTCTGTAGATCGCACAAGCATCCAAGCCAGTGGTTATCAGGTTGGGTTTCTGGAGTTCTGTGAAGTCACTTGCCCGTGGATATGAGTACTCAATGGGGCTGTTGTTGTTCACCCCTATTGCAGTGCTTTCATGGTTTCCATTTGTGTCGGAATTTCAGACACGTCTTCTGTTCAATCAAGCCTTCAGTCGTGGGCTACAAATTTCTAGAATTCTGGCTGGTAGGAAGAAACTTTAAGTAGGGACTAGATTGTGAGGCCCTCTTTGT
The DNA here is from genome assembly GCA_006891605.1 of Pleurozium schreberi. Taxonomy (NCBI): domain Eukaryota; kingdom Viridiplantae; phylum Streptophyta; class Bryopsida; order Hypnales; family Hylocomiaceae; genus Pleurozium; species Pleurozium schreberi. The sequence continues at coordinate 798 of VACF01001874.1, read as the reverse complement.
GAACTTTTGGGTCATATCCAGTGAACTCTTGAGCCTTCATGGAATACAGACSTGCTCTCAAATTTGAAGCTGAATTGGATAGCATTTTGCAATGAATACCAACACAGAGATAGAGATAGTCTTGCAAAAAATTTATAAGATTTAAAATAATTTTGTGTGATTTTTCTTGGGAGAGATTTAGGCAATTACAGGTCTGTTGCTAAAAAAAACTGTTTCACACGAGTAGAAGTGAGCAAAGGTTGATTAGTTGGAGCATCGAGTGAATGGGCTTAGTCAAGTGAAATTTGTTTTCCCAAAAACCAGCCCTCACTTGATTGTAACGCTTTGTAAATAATTTTTCATTTCTGCAAGCTTTTTGAGAATTGAAGTGCATATTTTTAACCCTTAACCTTAAATGCCGAGGCGGCCGTTTTGTGTTTGATGAATGAAGCTGAATCAAACTATATAGGACAAAATTGCAACTATTCATCCTCGAAATTTGTTTTGGAAAGGGAAGTTTTTCTACAGTAATTTGACTTGCAATAATTAGTTTTTCAATTTTGGAGGCTAGTGCTTCACACGGTAATAGAAAAGGACGATTTCCAGGATCACCCCTTCGGCGTTTAAAGGTTAAAGTTTGAAGGCATTTTTTGGATCAAGAAGCACTCAAAATTTTCATTTGTATTGCAATGATTAAAAAGAAGTTCTAGATGGACCCTACTAATCTTCTATGAAATGTAAAGATTTCATGATGTTTGACTATACGGATTAGAAGATATTTGCATTGAAATTTTGTTTAATGTTTACTATGCTTGAGAA
>VACF01001872.1:0-10306 GCA_006891605.1 Pleurozium schreberi | reverse complement strand
AATAAAAAATAGTTCAAGTACAATACATCAATACAATTTCAATTAAAGAGAGGAAGACAATKATATGTTTTGGAATATGAGCACATGGTGGTAATGTTGTCAAACAAAAGAAACAAAAAAAGCACATCCAAAATGTACATTGGACCAATAAATAACTAGAACAATATACATGAAACAATTAGAATTTTTTTTATTGAAATTACCTATTATTTTTTTTATTGCATTAGTCTTCATTCAACAAAGGTTGTAGCTCCAAATGTCCAAGCTACAAGCACCATGTTATGAATGAATAGATAGGAATGTTTCAAAAAATCCTACTAATATTTGCAAAACTTTGTTGCACAAAAATAGAGGTGCCAAATTTCTTTGGCTACTGTAGCATGCCAAATAATCATTCTTTTATCGCTTCAGCCACCCAAATCCTCCTAGGTTCTTAGTTGTTCTCATGAAGTGCACATGTGGCTTGTACATCTTGCATTTTTTGCACTTCTTTATATGTACTCTACTGTGACTTAATCCATAACATTTGCATACTTCCACATGCATTTGTGGGTGATTGCAAGAAACACTTGTCCTATTTGTCTCAAAACGGACTATTTCAATGAGTCCTGTGACTTTTGGAATAAATTTTTTTTAAATGAAATAAAATATGGATAATTTGTAAAGCATTGAAAATAGGAGTTCTCTAGAATTTCAAACCTAGAAACATTTATCTCTAAAAGTTATTTACAAAGAGCACAATGGAAAATATTAAGAAAATGAAGACTTGGTTGTTTGACTTTTAGAAAATAGTAAAAAAATTCAAAAAAATAAAATTCAAAAATACGTTTTTTATAATTCAAACATGCTTCTTCTCAACCATTTTCATCTTTGGAAAAATAAAATTGTGTTCTGTGCACTTGCACAAAGATAGTGCACTTTAAGCACATGTGGAAGGTGGAAAATTTACTATTCTTAGAAAATCTATTTTGGGATTGTGTAACTTTAGTAAAGCTCCTTGCATCCCAATTTTGAGCTTCAAGTTTGCTTTTTTGGGTCAAAAATAGGACTAAAAACCTCCAAATTGACCAAGGTAAACATCCAATTGGGGTCTATTTAAAAATAGTAAAACAATTTTAAAAGAACTCAAAAAATTACATAATGTCTAAAACTACCACATATACCTTCAATTCCAATTTCATGTGAAACCAAAATACGAGTTAAAAGTTATGAGCAAAAAACTACATTTGGCCAAGGGGACAAAAAATAGGACAAGTGTTTCTTGCAATCACCCTTGTATTAAATGTCCAAATCATGCTTCATGAAACAAGTAAGGATATCCCTTTACAATGAAATTGTAATGGTTCTTTGAGCATTTTCCTTATTTTCGTTTTACACAATTTTGCAAATACTATTGAGTCTTTTTAGGATTTAATCTTGAAACACCAAGGAGGGTGTCAAAAAGAAAGTTTTGGATGATATTTAGCTTTAGAGAGACAAAACAAAATGTTTTTCCAACCAAAGTTCATAGAAGAATTGGTTGAGAGCTTTTACAAAAAGTTGGTATTGAAAATTCTTTCTTTGCGGTATTGTTGATTGTTATATATAGAAAGATGGATAATTAGATAATGTATTTTGGCAACTTTAAGCTTTTTGCTCTTGATGTGAAGATGAGTCAAAAAAAGTGTTTCTTTTTGGAATTTGAGCCCGTCTTATGAAACAAAGTTAATAAAGTGTAGTTCCTTCTTCAACTTGAACATTTGAAAAATTCTTAAAATTGATTATTTAATTGCAATTTGAACATTGGATGCATTAGTGAATCTTTGGATGTCTAAAATTGTCTAGTCATAAGATTACAGTATCCAACCTACGCAATATTGATACTTTGAAGAAAGCATAATGGATCATATTTGTTTTGAAAGGATGGGTGCTTTAGAACAGACTAAGTGCTCAAACTAGAGATAACTCTTCAAAAACCATAGGAAATAATTGGACCTCCTTTTCAATATATATATATCACTGACTTCTATATGATGTATGAATGTTTCTTCTATTGAAATATGAAACAAACTTTCTTGAAGCTTCTTCAAAGAATATTAATTGGATGAAGATGATTGGTTGTGTCTCAAAACATTCTTCGTGTTGACAATGGATGGTTGACCATATATGAGTTGATTGTTCAAGGATTGAGTACTTGGAGAACACAAGGGTGGAGCAAGAATAGAACACTAGTATGAGAGTGTTCATGTTTTTTTTTAAGTTACTACACCCTAATCATATCTAAATAAGCAATTGAGCTGGTGTTTATTATTATATTGCCTAATTCATTTGACCTTCTTGCATATTTTTTGGGTCTTTGTGTGACAAAAGTAAGAATTTTCAAATTACCTAAAATAATTGTACCAAGAAAAATTTAGAATTTGATGAGTAAAAGCTATAAATTTAGGAAAGAACTAGCGGTTGGCGCTTGCTATGCTATGCATTCATCATTAGAATTTTATAAGAATTTATATGTGTTAGAAAGAATGTAGAACAAAAATCTCAATAAATCTTCAAATATAAATGACTAAAACCTTTGTATAATTTTTTTTTATAAGTAAGCATATATTGAAATGTACAATAGAAATTTATTGAATAATGAATGAAACATATGCAATGGTGAATACTATAAAAGATACACATACATTAGAATGCATTAGAAATTTGACTCCAATGTTTCAAAAAATAACAACCCAAATTGAAGAANTTTAATCTTGAAACACCAAGGAGGGTGTCAAAAAGAAAGTTTTGGATGATATTTAGCTTTAGAGAGACAAAAAAATGTTTTTCCAACCAAAGTTTATAGAAGAATTGGTTGAGAGCTTTTACAAAAAGTTAGTATTGAAAATTCTTTCTTTGCGGTATTGTTGACTATTCTATATAGAAAGATGGATAATTAGATAATGTATTTGGCAACTTTAAGCTTCTTTCTCTTGATGTGAAGATGAATCAAAAAAAGTATTTCTTTTTGGAATTTGAGTCTACCTTATGAAACAAATTTAATAAAGTGTAGTTCCTTCTTCAACTTGAACATTTGAAAAATTCTTAAAACTAATTATTTAATTGCAATTTGAACATTGGATGCATTATTGAATCTTTGGATGTCTCAAATTGTCTAGTCATAAGATTATAGTATCCAACCTACGCAATATTGATACTTAAGTTTGAAGAAAGCATAATGGACCTCTATGTCATAATTGCTTTGAAAGGATGGGTGCTTTAAAACAAACTTCAAGTGCTCAAACTAGAGATAACACTTCAAAAACCATAGGAAATAATTGAACCTCCTTTTCAATATATATATATTATTGACTTCTAAATGATGTATGAATGTTTCTTCTATTGAAATATGAAACAAAATTTCTTGAAGTCTCTTCAAAGAATATTAATTGGATGAAGACGGTTGTGTCTCAAAACATTCTTCCTCTTGACAATGGAAGGTTGACCATTTATGAGTTGATTGTTCAAGGATTGAGTACTTGGAGAATATAGGGTCCGGAGCAACAATAAAACACTAGTATGAGAGTGTTCATGTTTTTTTTAAAAGTTACTACATCCTAATCATATCTAAATAAGCAATTGATTTGGTTTGAAAAAATATTGTCTAATATTTATTATTATATTGCCTAATTCATTTGAGGTTTGAAAAAATATTGTTGATTTCCTTCTTATATATTTTTTGGATCTGTGTATGACAAAAATAAGAATTTCCAAACTATCTAAAATAAGTGTACCAAAAAAAATTTAGAATTTGATGAGTAGAAGCTATACATTTAGGAAAGAATTTGTAGAGGTCTTTTATAGGATATGGTCAAAAGTAGGCAATTGAATTATGTATAGTAAAACAAATAACGTATGGAGCAAATAAAAATCCTTTCAAAAGTTACAAAAACACTCCAAACTTATCAAATTTGGCTTTTGGCCTTGAATCCCTTAACAATGCTATAGACTAAATTTTTCCAAAGAATGACTTTCCAAAGAAGGAATTGTAAAACAAAGAATGCACACACCTATTCTTGATAGTTTTGGACACGAAATTACATTTATTTGAGCCAACCACATAAGAGATGGAGTTTCTTTCTTCTATTTTTGACCTTGAATGCACATCCAAGACTATAAGTTTGTGGGGCTCATTGTGTACAGCCTCTTTTCACTGGATAGTGACACTTATGCACCCAACTCAAAAGTAGCTGTACACAGCCCCCCCCAAATACTTTAAATTAAAAAAAATTTAATTAAATTTTTTTTTGAGGGGTGCGCCGGGTATCAGGGAGGGTATCGAGCCCCCCCCGTCTCTTACGTTGAACGCACGCTTCTGTCTGAAACTGGCGGGACATCGTTGTCGTCAACACAAGCAGGGCTCAACCGACTAAACTAGGGTTTCATCTGCGCTTCAGTCGGTACAATCCCATCCTTCTGTGAGTATTCGCGCCACCTTTGCAATTGACCCCCTCCAGCGTCTTCSCCGTTTCTTTCCATTCATTTTGATGTCCGATTTGTGGCACTTAAAGCCGTTTTGAGGTCCGAGGGAGGTTTGGCGGTTTAGGGTTTTGACCGCGTTGTGTTGGAGTGGGGTTTTCCCTGTTTGGTGCAAGATCATGGTTTCTACCAGGCGTTCTTATTTTTTTTTATGGTAGTGTGATTGGTGATTACTAATTGCGGCCTTGTTGGTATTACTTTAGGGTTTGAGACTTCTGATTGTCGAGCCATGGCGGCCGCGACGGGAGGGCCTACCAAGCGAATGGGTCGAGAAGAGCTCGAGGACGGCGAGAATCTCGTCTTCGAGACGAGTGCGGGCGTGGAGGTGATTTCCAGCTTCGATCAGATGGGGATTCGCGAGGACTTGCTCCGCGGCATATATGCATACGGGTTTGAGAAGCCGTCCGCTATTCAGCAGCGAGCAGTGATGCCAATCATCAGTGGTCGAGACGCGATCGCGCAAGCGCAGTCCGGCACTGGAAAAACCTCCATGATCGCTCTGGCTGTGTGTCAAATGATCGACACTGCAACCCGTGAGTGAGTGCCTCCTCCCTATGAGTGGGTTCACATGGTTTGTTTATTTATTTATTTTCTATTCGGATGAATTTGAGCTCATTGATAATATGCTTGATGTATTGAGCGTTGGATACCGTGTTAATGTTTCTTGAATCTTCATGAGAGGTCATTTATACGTCTAAAGGACAGATAGCATTAGTATTGGAAGAGGGTCGTTAATCTGGTATCGTAAGTATAGAGAGGATTAGTATGGGAAGTGGGTCAACAGTGTGGTTTTGAGGCGCCTCTTTGGTAGGACAAGCCTGTCTATGCACTGAGACCATTGATGAAACGATGTTRTCCAATTCTTTTCTCTGCTATTTAGTATGATTGTTCCATCTTGTATGTTCTTGTAGTTAGTCAGACAGCAGTTGTTTAACTTCAGTTTACTCGCAACCATATCATGTTTCCGCATCTTGGACACTCTTGTTATGCCGTTCAGTAAAGTACTGGTTCTTTCGTGAGTCTGAAAATTTATATCGGGGATAATGCATGTTGCACCTTCGTGTCTCTAATATGTTCTTTGGTATCGAAAGGGTGCAGGCTCTTATATTGTCACCCACTAGAGAGCTTGCTGCGCAAACAGAGAAAGTGATACTCGCAATTGGAGACTTTATGAATGTGCAAGCTCATGCTTGCATTGGAGGCAAGAGTATTGGAGAAGATATTCGGAAGCTCGAGTATGGTGTGCATGTGGTATCTGGAACACCTGGACGAGTATATGACATGATAAAGAGAAGAACATTGAGGACACGGTCAATCAAGCTGCTTATATTGGTATGTATGTATGCACTTTGGCTAGGAACGGAGGTRTCAGATCATTATCTTTGAACRATGTAGATTTAGTGAGACTGCACAATGGGGACAGTTGCTTTGAGTGTTCTTAGTGCCAATGCAAGTCATTGAATCTTTGCAGTGAACTTTCATGAAGCGCAAGGTCTTTGATCGAACTTGTAGGATTTGCAGTCATTTTTAARCATAATTGTTGGATCTGAAGCACAATTATTTGTTTTCGGAAGTTACTTTTGTAGTGTATATGAAATTTAGATAAGCTTTACTCTACTTACCTTTTTCATTATTTCTGGTTGATTCTTCAGGATGAATCGGATGAGATGCTGAGCAGAGGATTTAAGGATCAGATTTATGATGTTTATCGGTATCTTCCGCCTGAATTACAGGTAAGAAATGAGAATTTGTTATATTTCTGCAAATTTGGGTCTTCTTAAATTCTTGAGAGTTGGTTTTATTTAGCGTTAGGGGTGTTCAACTCTACGAGCGTTCGATACATTCTGTAATGAGATTCTAACTATCCAGTCATGTATTGTAGATCCTTGGTTACACTTTGAGTATCAGTCATACTGATCAAGAACGCAGTCTCACTAATCATAGTTGTTTGCCCACTTTATTAAATTGTGGGCAGCCTGTGCTAYCTTATTTCTAGCATTTATTTATTTCTTGTTCATAAATTCCGACGCTTTGAAATTAAATATGGATTTGAAACCTGTTTWATTWTGTAMTTAGTCGATGGAGATGTCTGGGATGAACTAATTCACCTATTGATAAATTTTCCAGGTTGTATTAGTATCAGCAACTTTGCCTCATGAAATTTTGGAGATGACAAACAAATTCATGACTGATCCGGTACGGATTCTGGTGAAACGTGATGAGTTGACTTTGGAGGTGAGATGTCATTCCTTTAGTCGTCACATTTTTTCATCTCGTTTCGTGATGATATTGCAAGCGTAGCATCCTGATTTTTCTGGGTTTGGCTGTATGTTCAATGGGAGGTGCACGAATATTACTCGCTTGTTTTGATCTTTATACGTGAAGTACTTTCAGAACTTAACACTTTTATTGGATTCCTCTTTAACAGGGAATAAAGCAATTTTTTGTCGCTGTTGAGAGAGAGGAGTGGAAGTTTGATACATTGTGTGATCTGTATGATACACTAACAATCACTCAAGCTGTGATTTTCTGCAACACCAAGCGGAAGGTTGGTATATCATGACTGTTTTTCTGCTTGGATGTTCATTTGAATTGATCTGCTATTCGAGCTGTTYATGAGGATATAATGTTGTCGGTTTGTTGAGGCCAAGTCGTTTTGCTGGGATAGTAGTACCGTCTTTGACGCTGTTGACATCAGTAAATTTTTTTGGGTTTATCGGTTTTGAGTGATATATTGCTCTCTGCAGGTGGATTGGCTAACAGAGAAGATGAGAAGTAACAACTTTACTGTGTCTGCAATGCACGGTGATATGCCTCAAAAAGAGCGCGATGCAATCATGGCTGAGTTCCGCTCTGGCACAACACGAGTTCTTATTACAACAGATGTTTGGGCTCGTGGTCTTGACGTGCAACAAGTGGGTGCTCTTTATTTTATAATATGGATATAACAAAAAATGGTTGAAAATCATCCATTCATCATCAAAAGACCCTTTTTGTCCTTGCTTCCTCATCACACTATGTAAGCCTCTCTATCATGACAATATTCACCAAGACATACATTGGAATTTGATAATTTTGATGTATTTTTTCCATCCTCTAAAGCTAATGAAAAATAGAATTCAACAACAAACTATATGGCACCTGAAGATATGTTCGCACTTGGTGTTAGGGATGATGTTTGCAATATGAATCCGGTCCAAAAGTAGGTCTATATTTGTTCCTAAGACCCCTGTAACAACACTTTGTAACAAGCGTGAATATACCCTAAACACCCTGGGGGACCAAAAGTGTCCTCACATAGTTTAAGTCCAATTCAAAGTGTTGTAAATTTTGCATCCAATGTCCAAGTTCAATTATGCTTGTTGTCAAATTTGTGCTTTTTCTTCAAGTTAGTGTGGTAAAATTTTTAGATCAATCCAAGATGTGCTACTTATTTGGAAGCCAATTGAAGTTTGCAGGTTTAATTCGAGTTCATAAACCTAAAATTGATGAGTGCAACTTCGGGGCTTGTATCTCCTTAATTTAATGTTTATTTACAATATAAATTGTTGGGTTATGTTTCCCTTGAAGTCTAGTTATTGTAATAAAATTTTCATATCAATCCAAATTGTTTTGAGTGTTTGGGAGCAATTAGAAATTCAAAATCGAGACATCTTTGGATTATAGTAAACTTTGGGAGCTTGTTTTTTCTTCATACATAATGATGTTTGTTTCCAAAAAAAAAATTGGAAAAGTCGCGCATACTAGTCTAGTTTGTATGGCTAAAATTCCATATCAATCCAAGAGGTTATGAATGAATGAGAATCATTTTAGTAGGAGGTTCAGTCAATGATGTGTTTTTTGCAACTATTTTTTGACATTTCAATGAGTTAAAATGAGTTAATTGAATGACATTTTCTTTCACCAATGTGTTTGTATGTTGGTTTTGAAGCACTTTCTAGTTTGAAGATTTTTCATTTCAATACGTTTAGAAATCAGTTTTCACCTCCAAATGTATTTTTAAGAAAGTTTTAGCATCCTTTTTCAACAGTGAAACATTATAATCTTGCAATCTAACTTACGTGGCCAAATGAATCCAAATTTGATTCAACTCATCTACAACACATATAAGCTTACTAAGGTAGGAGGCTCTAAAACTAAGTAGGCATTTAGAACCACCCATATAGATTCTCCTGAAATGGACATGATATGGTCTTTAAATGGACCTTCTAGAGACATTGAATGGATTGATTAAAAAAACATTACTTATTGCAAGAGCCAATCATTCTCTTTGCTTTCCCCATTTCTCTCTAGAWGTTRCAAGTGAACAGTTTATGGAAGACCTAGGGTCATAAATAGGGACCTACAACTAATCTTGTTTGAAAATTCATACGTAATTCAAAAATGATTCAAAAAAATACAAAACTACTTGTGTTACAATCATAATCAAATTCTCTTTGTTCGAAAAATAAGAAAAAAAATATTCCCATCAAAGAAAATATATGAAAAAGGGGGACCATCCCTTAGGTACTCCATTTATGGCCTCCTACCTTACAAGATTGTACGGTTAAGATCTTTGTACCTCAATGATATTTAGATCTACAGCACTTCAAAAAACAATAATGTTATTGAACCCTTGGGCGTGTAGGGGTTTAGTAGATCTAGTGTGGACCCTTCGTAGTGACCTTTTTCTAAAGAGCTGACTTGAAAAATGTTTTTCGCCGGCAGGTACAGTATTCTATCGTGAAACCTTGAGTTTATTTTGCAACGAAATCTACATCGATTGTTTCATCGAGGATGTAAATGCTGTGTTAAGAGTCTCTGCCGCCTTAGTTTCAAAATAAAAATATTGAGGCAGGGACTTGCTACTCAAGCAGCAAGTAGCAACCTAATCAAACTTCCTCACATTTGTAGGTACYTTTTGTAAAGGGAAAACTCTTCCCCTTAATCCAGAGTGAACAAACTAATTAATTTAATTAATTATAAGGCCTTGCAGTGCGGAAACAAGCATGGTCCTCATATGGCCAGAAGACATAAAMTCGCAAYTCATGGTAATCCCCAAAAGTTCTTCACCATCAGATGTTGAAATGAACCAAACAAGAGACACAAGGTGCACCAAATTGCCGTATACATTAAAGGGATGTCCCTATCACAACACTGCATACTCAGCCAAAAAAAATGTGAATTTACAGAATCTTAAGGTCCTCTGGGGTACCCCCTGTAAAACAAATAGGCAGTTTGAGATGTCAACATATCCTACAAGACCATTACAGGCATTACAAGCACAGGGCCGAACATCGCTCATCCGCACTGTAGCTGCAAACGATTCACTTGAGAGAAACGACTCATCAACTACTCAGTCAATTTCCCGCTGGGATATTTGAGGATAACGGAGCAGCTCTCCGGTGAATMCGAGAGCAGGATCAGCCTGTGGATTGATTTGCCTAGTCCTAGTGTAAGTCCAACTTGCCCACCTGCCTGTTGAAGAGAAGGATTGCAGGTGTGAGGGTGCTGTGGTAGCGGTTGAAACGCTACTCTCCCTTGCAGCATGGCTGACTGTGGTYGTTGGTGGAGTCCCTTCTCCTGCAGGTGGTGATGTTTGCTTGCTCTCGCTGAGGAGCTTCACCGATCCCCGTTTTCGTAGCTAGATGCTCTAGACATATTTTCAGGTCCATGAAACTCTGCTGGATCTACATCCATTTCCGATTGCTGTACCTGGAAGAATACACAGCTMAGCGTTAACATGGTTCGTCACTGTATTCCTAAAACAGGCTAACATAGATGTACCATCCAAAACAGTTCTCCTTGTTAACTCCCACAAAACCAACAC